>CM066329.1:376717634-376975439 GCA_033807585.1 Hydrophis major | reverse complement strand
CGTCCTCCTCCTCGTCCTCCTCGTCTCCTCCCTCATCCTCCTCTCGTCACTCCTCCTCCTCCTCTCCTCTCCTCCTCCTCCCTCCTCCTCCTCCTCCTCCTCCTCCTCCTCCTCCTCCTCCTCCTCCTCTTCTTCTTCTTCTTCTTCTTCTTCTTCTTCTTCTTCTCCTCCTCCTCCTCTCCTCCTCCTTCCTCCTCCTCCTCCTCCTCCTCCTCCTCTTCCTCCTCTTCATAAATTTCATTCCCTTCTAGCACTGATGATGTTACCTAGTTTGGGTAATGAAACATTTGCAAGAAAACAACCCAGCTCAATGAACACGAAGGACCATTCATTTCAACCCTGAGCTACTCTCCATTATTAGCAATGTCCATTTCCTGATCAGCCCAGGACTGACAGGGGAGGGGAAATAATTTTCCCCTAGGGGCAACACAAGAAATGGGAACTTGGAGGGCTGAACCAAGGTAGCATGGTTCGAAGTCCTCAAACTCTATCCCCTCAATTCCTCGGTCTAGGCAGCCAGCTGTCTGAAATGGTATAGACTCTCCCGCTCAAGCAAGGGGTTGGACTAGATGACCTCCAAGGTCCCTTCCAACTCTGTTACTCTGTGTTCTGTGAAAGCACTCACATCTCCATCCCACTACACCCTAACATCACCTGAATAAGATGTCCTGACCACGAAATGTTGAAGAATCTACAATTGGCTCAGTATTTATGGAGATTCTCACCCCCAAAGTTCTCCAAAGTTGCTTTTTCCAAAAAGCAACTGTCAGAACTCAGAGAGAGAGCACCAATGACCAGAGGACTGCAAGGAATATAAATCCTTCCATTCCCCACCATTCACTCAGAACAGATGAAGCTTCTTGGATGAGAAGTGAAACCTCTTCAAGGTAAACAAACAAACAAAGCAAGTCCAGCTGTTTTTTGAAAAAGCACCTTTGGGACAATTTGTTCAATGCCTGTGGTTTGAAGAACATTGTGGCTGTTCTGCTCTTCTAGCAAAAAATTGGAACCATAGCATGAGACGAAGGAGCAAATACAAATATTTTTTTCTCAGTAATAATTAATAGATGATTAATAAGAGGAACCCTCAGGGATGAAATAAGAAGAAGCATTTCCAACGACAGTGATGGGATGAAATGATAGGCAGTAGCTGATGGTTGAGAGCCAATCTTTCTGAAATTGCAATACATAACAATATTTATCTGTGTCTCCTCTGATACAAGCCCCAACAAGGAGTGGAGCAACTTATCAGCTAAAAAAAGTAATTTCCATTAATTACTCGTTAATTATTAGTTAAGTGTCACCTTAATTTAAAATGCGCTTCAAAGATGCCAAACGCAGCTGGATATGGGTGGTCCTCGAGTTATGACCGCAATGGAGCCCAATATTTCGGCATCTGTTTGGTGAGATTTGCCCCATTTTATGACCTACCTTGCCACAATTATTAAGTGAATCACTGCAGTTGTGAAATTAGTAACACAGTGGCTAAGGGAATCCGACTTCACCATTGGCTTTGGTTGTCAGAGGATCGCAAAAGGTGAACCAGAAGGCCAGACAAAGGAACAATGAATGGAAACTGATCAAGAAAAGATTCAATCTGGAAATAAGGAGACATTTTCTGACCGTGAGAACCATCAATCCATGGAACAGAAGTTGCTTTCAGAAGTTGTGGGAGCTTCATCACTGGAAGCTTTCAAGAAGAGACGGGACTGCCATCTGTCAGAAATAGTGTAGGGTCTCCTGCTTGGGTGGCGGGTTGGATTAAATGACCTACAAGATCCCTCCCAACTCTGTTAATCTATTAATCTGTTAATCTATTCAAGGAGAGAGGCAACCTGGAATTAAGGAGAAACTTCCTAACGGTGAGAACAATCAACTGGTGGAACAGCGTGCTCCATCACTGGAGGCTTTCTACTTTTTATAATATTTTTTAAAAAAATTTCAATCTACACCTACACAACAGTACATTAAATGTGTGGCATCAATATATCATACATTTTAGTATAGGCAAGTTTAACAGTATCAATCCTATCTCTTAATACCCACATTCACATTAAATCAAAATCCTTCCTTGCCTATTTTCAACATTCCAGTACTCTTTCCTCATGCCAACCACCACATCAGTTAGACATACCTAATAATTTCATTGTTCAATTTCCTCCTCAATTAAAAAAACAAAACAAAACCAGTGGAAGGGCTTTTGCCTTCAGAAGTTGTAGGTGCTCCCATCACTGAAGGCTTTCAAGAAGAGACTAGACAGCCACTTGTCTGGAATGGTCTAGGATCTCCTGCTTGAGTAGGCAGGTTGGACTAGAAGACCTCCAAGGTCCCTTCCAGCTAAATTCTGATGCTGTACCAGGAGGAAGACCTCATCTTCCCATTCATGAATCCCACGGCTGGAACTTGGACCCAGAGCAACTCAAAATGTTCCCATTTGTCACAAGGCCAAACCCTAAAGAGCTCACGTCAGTTGGAACCTCATATCGGATGTCGTGCCAACTCATAAGGAATGTTCCTTGCTCAATATCTTCCTTCTGAAGCAAGGGAGCAATTACAGACTTTTATTTACCTACCATAAAATGAATTGTTAGCCAGTGGGAGAATTCATTGCAGGGCAAGAGCGAATAGAAATGATTCGGTGACCTCTATTTCGCAGAGTGTGGACTTTTTAAAGCAATTGGAAGGGGAGAAGACGAAGCATACAAAATTGGCCAGCTGTCTTCTTCTGAATCAGCTTTTGCTGATTTTCATTGCAATGCTTTTCTCCTATCATTGTTTTGGGGGATGTCTTCTGCTTTTCCAAGTTTTGATTTGGCCAGGGATGGGACAAAAGAAAGAAAGAGGAGAGGTGTGTGGTCAGTTCAATTTTTGATAGAATACGTGAATCTCACCCCCAGAGAGTGGTCATTTACTCAGAGAACTAAGTGACTAACTTCTGATAAGGAACAGCTAGATTTCACTATGGGAACCACAGTCAAAGAGAAGAGAATATTTGTAGCTCGGGGTTGAACTGTGGGGTCTTTGGTGTTCTTTGATCTTGGTGTCTTTCTTGCAGATGTTCACTTTTCAAGTAACTTTATCAATGCTACAAGGGAGTGTGGTTTGTCAGAAGAAGAAGATGAAGAAGAAGAAAAGGAAAAGGAAAAAGAAGGAGAAGGAGAAGGAGGAGGAGGAAGGAGGAGGAGGAGGAGGAGGAGAACTGTGCTCCCTGAACTTGATTAATTGCTTGCAGACATTTCATGACCCAACTAGCTAACATCTTCAGAGGTAGAAGATAGTGAGATGTTTAGAGTGAAGGACAAGGAGAGGGGCAGGAGGAGGAGGAGGAGAACGGTGGCATCCTTGATAGTGTCTGAGCTTGATTGTCTTTTTGTAGATGCTTCATGACCTAACTAGGTAACATCATCATTTTTAGATGGGAGTGGGATTTGTTCTTATTTCTATATGGTAATGACTTGCTGTGTCAGTATTAGTGGAAGTGTTCTTAGTGGCTCCTTGATTGGGCTATTTATTAACTGATCATTCCTTGATTGGGTTAACAGAGAGTAAAGCCCTCTCCCTTCTAGCACTGAGGATATTACCTACTTGGGTCATGAAACATCTGCAAGAAAGTCACCAAGCTCAGAGAGCACCAAGAACTTCTTCTCCTTCTCCTTCTCTTTCTTTCCACAAATCCCACTCTTATTTCTCTATGAGATTGACTTGCTTGGTCAATATTGGTGGAGTGTTCTTAGTGGCTCCTTGATTGGGCTGTTTACTGAGTTTTAGTTCCTTGAATGGGGTAAACAGAGAGTGAACCCCACTCCCTTCTAACCCTGATGAAGTTCCCCACTTGGATCAGGAAACATCTGCAAGAAAGCCACCAAGCTCAGAGACCACCAAGGACCTCACAGTCTATTCTTGTCCAGCACTTCATAGTCTACAGGCAGAACACATGTTTCTGAAGTTAAGCCTCCTGTTTCGTAGTCACGGCCTTGACTCAGAGTGAGAGGTGACTCTCTATTTACTTGACGCCTTTAGAGGCTATTTCTTTTCCTATGTCCAGCAAAGCATTTGATGGAACGGCCCTTCCTTCTTTATAGATTTGATCTCCCACCACTGGCTCTTCTCAACATAACCTTAATGTTTCTCAACTCGCCTTTTTCCCCCTCACCCAAAACCTCAAGGTTGATCCCAGAGCCAACCCTGGAAAATGTCAACCTGGAAAATGTTACCCAGAGAGTGATTGGCATGCATTACCGAGTGACAGATGACATAAGGGAGCCACCTCACCTAATGGATGATTAATGGTTTGATGTTGACTGTTGGCACTGACTTGTTCTCCGGCTCCTTGGGGAGCTTCAAAGACAGCTGGCATTTCTTTCCACCAGGTTAGCAAGTGGAATTGTTTAATGACTGCACGCCTAGCATAATTTTAAAGCGGTCTTTATATATATATGTGTGTGTGTGTATACACACACACACACACACACACACACATATCACAGATGAACACTATACAGAAGCCTGATGATGGCAGATGAGATTCTGCTGAAACGTTGCTACAACTTTAAAAGTACAACTACTATGACGTGGGAAAATACCCGAACTAAGCTAAATGCCATAGATAGATAGATAGATGGATAGATAGATAGAGAGAGATAGAGAGATAGATAGATATAGACATAGACATAGATATAGATATAGATATAGATATATGTATATATGTATATATATATGTATGTATGTATGTATATTTTTTTTCTTAAGTTTTTGCGGGTACTTACATGTATGGCATTCAGCTTTGTTCGGGTATTTTCCCACGTCATTGTAGTTGTTCTTTTAAAGTTGTAGCAACGTTTCAGCAGAATCTGATGATGGCAGATGAGATTCTGCTGAACCGTTGCTACAACTTTAAAAGAACAACTACAATGACGTGAGAAAATACCCGAACAAAGCTGAATGCCATACATACATACATACATACATACATACATACATACATACATATATATATATATTCTTAAGTTTTCGTGGGTACTTACATGTATGGCATTCAGCTTTGTTCGGGTATTTTCCCATCATCAGGCTTCTGTATGAACAGATGAAATACACACACACACACACACACACACACACACACACATATATATACATATATATACATATATATATATATATTTTCTGAGGTTCTCACGGGTATTTGTATGTGGATCTTTGGTTATTCGGGTTTTCTCCCATGTAAGATTGGAAGTATCTAGGCAATGTTTCGATGAAGTGTCATTCATCATCTTCAGGCTTGGTCTTCAGCTCTGGGCCAAGCCTGAAGATGATGAATGACACTTCATCGAAACATTGCCTAGATACCTCCAATCTTACGCAGGAGAAAACCCGAATAACCATATATATAGCTGTCCTGCCCTACATAAGAGGCACTACAGACAAAATTAGTAAGATTCTATACAGACACCACATCAAGACTGCCTTCAAAACAGACAGAAAAATAGCAGCCATCCTCAGGAACCCCAAAGACAAAATTGACCTGGAAAACCAAGGCATATACGAAGTCCCCTGTGCCTCATGCCCAGCCACATACATTGGACAGACCAATAGAAGAATAAGCACCCGTCTGGATGAACACAAAAATGCAGTCAAAAAGCTGGAACACACTTCCTCACTTGTCCAACACATGGAAGCCACAGGTCATAACATCAACTTCAATGGCACCAAAACCCTAGCCACCATAGAAAATCCCAGCCACAGAATCATCAGAGAAGCCATAGAGATTGAAAAAAGACCAGAAACCATGAACAGAAGAGATGATTCCACCAGGCTGTCAATCATTTGGAAGCCTGCACTCACAAACAAAAAAATCTCCACACCACAAGCCAGGCAAACACCTGGGCACAAACAGATCCCCCCTGATACCTCCAGCTCAAAGACACCCCAACCAGGCACCCAGATGAAACCCAGCTTCCTAACTAATGATAGCCGTCCATTTACCCGAAGCCAAGCTGCACTAAAGGCCTCCAATAAAGTAACACAATGTTGCCAGCCAATCAAGATACAAAAAGAGCCCCCCCGCCCCCCCAAAAAACAGACAGAAGATATTAGTAGCAGAACACAGCAAACTCCAAGACCAATAAACACAGACCAAGACTCTCAACCAATCAGGAGGAAGAAAAAACCATTCTGACACAGCAATAGGCTGCCCCAAATTTAAATCTGAAACCACTGTAAAAGTCTGACTCACAGACAAACACCATACAGAAGCCTGATGATGACAGATGAGATTCTGCTGAAACGTTGCTACCACTTTAAAAACACAACTATAATGACGTGGGAAAATACTCGAACAAAGCTAAATACCATACATGTAAGTACCCAACCCCACAGAGACAGCTTCCTTCCTACTTCAGCTGTTGGGTCTATTTGAATGATTTTTCATTGGATTATTTGATCTTTATCCAACTGTTATTACTTGATACATAATTCAAGGTGGGGAGCATACATAGTATGCCTTCCTCCTCTTATTTTCCCCACAACAACAACAACCCTGTGTTTCAGGTTGGGCTGAAAGACAAGACCTGGCCCTAAGTCACCCAGATGGCTTGCATGCCTAAGGGAAGACTAGAACTCACCATCTCTTGGTGGCTGTCTCAAAGTCACTCAGCCCGTTTTCAGGCCTAAGGCGGGACTAGAACTCTTCATCTCCTGGTGATTGGCACAAAGTCACCCAACTGGCTTTTGTGTGTAAGATGGGACTAGAACTCTCCATCTTTTGGGATTGGCCCAAAGTCACCTACATTTGACACCCCTGCTCTCTAGAAAGTGGCCAGGACAGGGTTAAGGAAGATGTGCTTTTCTCATCTGATGCAGAAAATGCAGATGGCGCTTGGGCCCGCTTCACTGAGGTCTCACTGCCAAGTGAGCAAACTCAACAGGATGGCATTTTGGAAACGAAGAATGGGTTGGACCCCTGGATCTGCACTGGCTCACTTATAGAGGTGGTATTCAGCCGGTTCAGACTGGTTTGGGTGTACCAGTTGTGAAAAATTTGAGTAGTTCGGAGAACTGGCAAATACAGTTCTAATCTACAGTTCTCATACAACCAGTAGGAAAACCTTTGGAAATTTTTTTTTTTACAATTGCTCACTTGTTTTCCCTATGTCCCAGAAAGCCCAGCCAGGTAATTTAGTAGTAGCCCCCTTCTTTGTGATCTAGAACGTTGGGGCAATGGGAGCTATTTGTATATGCGGAGTAATTAATGCCCATCAGCCGTGGGCTGTCAAAAGATCAACACCCATCCAACAGTTTGCATTAAGTGGCCCAATTAGCATAACAAACGACTTGCCAAAAGTTCTGAAGGCATCCTGTTGATTAATGCCATTCATCTTTCAAACCAGGCAGCAGACGGCCAAGCCATTCCACGCTAATGATGATTATTGTATACATGCATATTTAGAGGAGGCTTGATGTCAGAGAAATGAGGGGGTTTACAAGCCACTTAGGTGCCTTTTAAAGAGCATTAAAAGTCAGCTGTGTGTTAGGCCTTGCCAGGGAAGATGGCTGGGCTCCTGCAAGAGTTGATGAAGAGAACTGGAATTGGAGAAAGGAGGGAAGAAGGATTTGGATCCAGAAAGACAGGCATTTTTTGCAAGGGGGATCAGAATAGAGTTGGAAGGGACCTTGGAGGTCATCTAGTCCAACCCCCTGCTCTAGCAGGAGACCCTATGCAATTTCAGACAAGTGGCTGTTCAGAATAGAATAGGATAGGATAGAATTAGAGAAATAATAGAATAGAATAGAATAGATCTAGAGAAAGAACAGAATTAGAGAAAGAATAGGATAGGATAGGATAGAATTAGAGAAATAATAGAATGGAATAGAATAGAATATGTCATGTATGCAAATGGACTACTCGAAATCCCCGTGCCTTGATTGGCTAAGGCGCGGGGATTTCTGATTGGCCAGGCGAGCCGCGCCTGATTGGCCCGATTGAAGTCTCCCGCGATTGGTTAAAGCCAAGAGCGGGAGACTTGAATCGCTGCCATTGGCCGCGGCCGCCGAAGCAAAAGATATAAAAGCCGCAAGCTTTTTGTCTTTTGCGGTTCGGTTCCACCAGTGTTAATAAAGAGCTTGAATTGAAAGTCACTGACTACGAGCCTTAATTGCGGATACGACACTGGCGACGAGGATGGGATCTCGCCATTGAACCGAACCCCGTATCCGTTTAAGAACCAGCGACAGCGAAGATGGCGAAAATAGCACCGCCCGCTCCCTTCAACCCCGCCGCCGAGGACTGGGAATCGTACTCGGATCGATTCCGGATGTATCTGGAATGCGCCGGCATGAAGGACGCCCCGGGCCCGCTAAAACGCGCCGTCTTTCTCACACACTGCGGACCAGAGGTCTTCCAGATGGCCAAGGCATTGGCCAAACCAGCAGACGCAACCGCCATAGACTGGGACGTCCTCGAGCCCATACTGAGACGCCATTACGCCCCCGAGGTCCCCATCCTGATACGGCGAAACGAGTTTTACCGCAGAAACCAGAAACCGAACGAGAAATTAAGCGACTTTGTCGCTGAATTACGGCGCCTGGGAGGACTCTGTGAGTTTGAAGGGCTTAATAGTCTCATCAGAGACCGCTTCGTGCTCGGGCTATGGGATCCGACACTCCAGAGCCGACTCATGGCCAAAGGCGACATCAGCCTAGCCGATGCCCTCACTGCGGCCGCAGCAGCAGAAGCCACCCGCACGTCAGCAGACACCATGCGAAGATCTGACGCGAAGGGCGGGAACAACAACCCCGCGAGGTCGGCCGACATCAGAAGCGAAGCGACCGCACACTACGGCGAATACCAATCAACCTCCAGCGCGTCAGATGACGAGGAGGACATACACCGTGTACAAATGGGACGAGGCGAACAGCGAAGTCAAAGAGGTCGCAGGTCGAGGACCAACTGCGCCGGTTGCGGCGGCGACCACCCCAGGTCAGAATGCCGATTCTTCGACGCTATCTGCAGGCATTGTGACCGACGAGGCCACATCGCCCGAGTTTGCCGCCAGAAAAAACCCCGCAGCCCGCCCAAACGGGAACAACTTGACAGGAAGAGAGAAAGCTCCCCGCCCAGAGCCAGAGAGCGCCAGCCAACGGGTCGATGGGACCAGAGACAACGATCGCAAAGAAGCAGTGACAGCCGACGTAAAGAGGAAACCCACCAGACGGTGACCATTGGCCACGCCATTTCCGACGGAGCTAGAAAGGTTCACGTAGAAGTTCACATAGAGGGTCGACCATGTAAGATGGAAGTGGACTCCGGTTCCTACCTTTCTATGATTGCTTGGCGCGAAATCAAGCAACTAGTGCCTACACTACAAAGAAGAAACGTACCTGCCCAAAAAATCATCATAAAAGACTATCAAGGTAATCGCGTTCCGGTAGTGGGCACCAAGAACTTTAACATAACCTACAAAGGCCACACAGAACAACTTCCACTCACAATAGTCGACCGCGACCGCCCTAGCCTGCTGGGGTTACAATGGTTTGCTCCGCTTAACATCGCGCTGACAGGTGTCAACCACGTATCCATTGAAGCTTGGGAACAGCGGCTAACCGAAGAATTCCAGGAGGTCTTCAATGGAGAATTGGGCAAGTACCAGGGGCCCCTTATTTCATTTGATTTAGACCCAAGGGTTCCCCCGAAGCGGCTTAAGCCTAGAAGGGTACCCTTTGCATTAAAGCCCAAAATCGACGAGCAGCTAGACAAGCTCGTCAGACAAGGGGTGTTACAACCGACAGATCACGCCAGATGGGAAACCCCTATAGTGACCCCAATAAAACCAGACGGGTCCGTGAGAATCTGCGGGGACTATAAGGCCACCCTAAATGGCGCGTTGCAACAAAGCGCCTACCCAGTCCCGGTAGTGCAACATTTACTGCACTCACTGGGAGGGGGCAAAGTTTTTGCTAAGCTCGACCTCGCACAAGCCTATCAACAACTACCTGTGGACGAGGAAACGGCAGAGGCCCAAACAATAGTGACCCACCGGGGGGCTTTTAAATGTAACAGACTTCAATTTGGGGTCAGCGTGGCACCAGGCATCTTCCAGAGCCTGATGGAACGCTTGCTGCAAGGCATCAAGGGGGTGGTGCCCTACTTCGATGACGTATTAGTGGCGGCGCCAAATGAAGCTGAACTAGAAAACCGTTTAAGACAAGTCTTAACGAAATTTAAAGAAACAGGACTTAAAGTCAAACGCGAAAAATGCCAACTTTGTACAAAGCAAGTAGAGTTTCTGGGCTACCTCCTAGACCAGCAGGGCATCCACCCCACAACAAAAAAAGTAAAGGCCATCAAAGAAGCCCCCACCCCAAAGTCCAAATTAGAGCTGCAAGCGTTCTTAGGTTTACTAAACTTCTATAATGTCTTCCTACCTCAAAAGGCTACGGCGGCGGAACCTTTACATAGACTCCTGGACAAGAAGGCAGCCTGGACTTGGGGGAGACGGGAACAAACAGCTTTTCAAAAGACCAAAGACCTCCTCACCTCTGATGCCGTCCTAATGCAATTCTGCGAAACCCTGCCTGTAGCTGTCACTTGCGACGCATCACCCTTCGGCGTCGGCGCTGTCCTCAGCCATACCCTCCCAGACCAGAGAGAAGCACCTATCGCATTTTTCTCGAGAACTCTGACTAAACCAGAGCGGAACTATAGCCAGCTGGACAAAGAAGCTTTGGCTATAGTGGCCGCCGTTAAGCGTTTCCACGAGTACCTTTATGGCCGCCCATTCAAAATAGTGACTGACCATAAACCGTTGCTGGGCATTCTCGCGGGAAACCGTCCCACACCAAACATCTTGTCACCCCGGATGACAAGATGGTCTGAATTCCTGGCAGCCTACAACTATGAACTGCTACACAAGCCAGGTAAGAAGATATCGCACGCGGACGCTTTAAGCCGTTCCCCCTTACCTGACTCTGACCCTGACCCTGCACCAACAACAAATACCCTGTCCATTGAGTGTTTACCCATTACCGCATCGGACATAGCGAGGGAAACGGTTAAGGACAAACACTTAGCGCCAATCTTACATTGGCTACAAAAAGGCTGGCCGGAAAAAGACGATAACGAGACTTTTAAACCTTTCCGCCAGCGCCAGACGGAACTTTCACTACTGAGAGGATGTATCCTTTGGGGAGACAGGGTGGTAATTCCGACTAAATTACAGAACAGGGTCCTAGAGATGTTGCACGAGGGTCATCCTGGCATCGTCAGGACCAAAGCCCTGGCCAGGAGTTACGCTTGGTGGCCTGGCATGGACAAACAAATTGAAACATGGGTCGCCAAATGCCACCGGTGCCAGGAGACCAGATCCAGCCCACCCACGGCACCTATCCGGGACTGGGAGACACCTCGGGGACCCTGGTCCAGAATACATTTAGACTTTGCCGGCCCCACAAATGGGCACACCTTTTTAATCACAGTTGACGCATACTCAAACTGGCTAGAGGTGGCCGACATGAAATCCACCACCACAGAGGCCGTCATTAAAGAACTGTGTAAGCTGTTTGCCACCCACGGCCTCCCAGACGTCGTTGTCTCGGACAACGGGCCACAGTTTACATCCATCGACTTTGAACGGTTCCTGGCAGAAAAAGGCATCCGCCACGCGTTAACGGCACCGGCGCATCCGGCGGCGAACGGTAGGGCGGAGCGGATGGTCCAGTTTACAAAAAAGACCCTCCGGAAAATGGACCACGGGGAGATCAACGACAAGATCAACAGGCTGCTCTTCATACAGCACATCACGCCAAACACAACCACCAACAAGAGCCCTGCAGAGCTCCTGATGGGCAGGAAGCTGCGATCCCCACTCGACCGCCTACACCCAACCTACAACCCGGAGCAGCCCCCAGACTCCAGCTCCAGGTATCGGACATTTGAACCAGGCGACCTAGTATACGCCAAAAACATGACGGGGGACCCCCTATGGATCCCAGCCGTCATAACTCAGATCACTGGTCCAAAGTCGTACCGGCTCCAAACCACCGACGGGCGAGCCTGGAAACGACATATCGACCAGCTCCGGTCACGAACATTGACTAACCTCAACCCCCAAGACACGAACCAAGGGGGGAGGGAACACCCGGTTAAACAACCGCAAGAACAAATAAAAATTAAAAACTCACCAGAACGCAGCCTTCGCGAGTCACAGCCGGAGAAGAACCGTCTGGCCAGCTCTACCGACCCGGAGAAGCCAAGCGGGAGCGGCGGAATCCGCGACTCAACCGACCCGGTAGGCCCAGGCGGGAGCCGCGGCGAAGGAACCGGCCCGATCATCCAGCCGGTTCGCTCAGAGGCAGGAGCAGCCAAAAAGATGACCGCCCCTACCGAGATACAACAAGAAAATGAATTGCGCAGGTCATCTAGGACTCGACGGAGCCCCGCCTACCTGCGTGATTACACCACGTGAGAAGACCATACCAAGAGGGGAGGGGTGTCATGTATGCAAATGGACTACTCGAAATCCCCGTGCCTTGATTGGCTAAGGCGCGGGGATTTCTGATTGGCCAGGCGAGCCGCGCCTGATTGGCCCGATTGAAGTCTCCCGCGATTGGTTAAAGCCAAGAGCGGGAGACTTGAATCGCTGCCATTGGCCGCGGCCGCCGAAGCAAAAGATATAAAAGCCGCAAGCTTTTTGTCTTTTGCGGTTCGGTTCCACCAGTGTTAATAAAGAGCTTGAATTGAAAGTCACTGACTACGAGCCTTAATTGCGGATACGACAGAATAGATCTAGAGAAAGAATAGAATTAGAGGAAGAATAGAATAGGGTGACATGGGATGGGATGGAACAGAACAGAATATAGAATCTGAAAGTCTTCTAGCAGAAGACCCTACACCATTTGAGACAGATGGCTATCCAATCTCTTCTTAAACACCTCCAGTGATGGAGAACCCACAACTCCTGAAGGAAAGCCTTTCCACTGGTTAATTGTCCACACTGCTAGGAAATTTCTCCTTAGTTCCAGGTTGCATCTCTCTTTGGTTAGTTTCCAACCTTTGTTTCTTGTCCTGCCTTCTGGTGGTTTGGAAAATACATGAGCCCCCTCCTCTTTGTGGCAGCCCCTCAAATACTGGATTACTGCTATCATACCCCCCCCCCCATCCTTCTTTTCTCTAGAGTAGCCAAACCCAAATCCTGCAACCGTTCTTCTTCACAGGTTTTAGCCTCCAGGCCTTTAATCGTCTTAGTAGCTCTTCTCTGCACTTCCTCCAAAGTCTCAACATCTCCTGGGGTAATGTTGCTCAAGAAAATAATGATTAAGACAAGCATATTTGAGGGGCTGTCATACTGAAGAAGGGGGGTCAATCTATTCTCCAAAGCACCTGAAAGCAGGACAAAAAGCAATGGATGAAAAAACTATCCAAGGACAGAAACAACCTAGAACTAAGGAGGAATTTCTTGGCAGAACAATTAATTAGTGATAACACTTGTTTCCTGAGCAAAGAAGGTAAGAATTAATCAGTGGAATGATTTGCCTCCAATAGGTTGTGGGTGCTCCATCAACTGGAAGTTTGTAACAAGAAATTGGACAACCTTTGGTAAAAGGTTTCCTGCTTGAACAATGAATTGGACTAGAAGACCTCCAAGGTCCCTTCCAGCTCTGTTATTCTGAATTCTATTTTATTGTATTATCTCCCTATTCCTAACTTTACGCTTATTCCATGCCTATTTTTATTTAACCTATAATTGCATAACACTATGTTCTATTCCTATATTCCTACAGACATATTCCTACGTTAGCACTACATTTTCTTTCCCTTAACTATAGGTAGTCCCAGGGGTGGGATTCTACCAGGTTGAGCCAGTTCCATAGAACCAGTTGTTACAATTCATGCAGTTTGGAGAACCAACAAATAGCACCACTGGCTGGCCCCTCCCCCTCCCACTCACTCCTTACCTGGCATGCGTGCCATCCAACTTACCTGCCTTGTGCCTTCACCTAATTTTTGTTAAGTTTCTATTTTTCCTTTTTTTCCCCCCTGGCCATCATCTGTTCCAACTATCAGCTGTGCCGGGAGATTTAGATTAGCTAGAAAGCAGGAAACAGTTGGATTTCTTGCTTTCTAGCTAATCTAAAAGCAGAGCTGAACCTTCCTAGCTTCTATTTTTCAGTGCAGACTCAGGCAACAGATTGCAGAAAGGTAGATCTCTGAATGAATCTGTGATTCTGGTAGCAACTCAATCTGCCTGCCTGCTTTGCCTGATTTTGGGAATAAGTTGCTCTTTTTTTAAATAAAAAATTCAATATTTATATGCATGGTGTGTTGTGAGTTAATTTTGTGAGTTTGCTTGCTAGCAAATTTTATGTGACAGACTCATGTAGCCGATGACAGAAAGATAGATCTCTGAGAGAATCTGTGATTCTGGGAGCAACTCAATATGCCTGCCCGCTTTGCCTAATTTTGGGTAAAAGCTGCTCTTTTTTTAAATAAAACATTCAATATTTACATAAATATTTACATACAAGCCATGCCCAGCCAGTCACATGACTTCCACGCCATGGCTAGTCAGCAATCCATGCCCACACAGTCACATGACCACTAAGCCACACCCGCAAATTAGGCCATGCCCACAGAACTGGCTGTTAAGAAATTTGAATCCCACCCCTGGGTAGCCCTCAACTGATGTCCACAATTGGAATGGTATAAGGTCCGCTGCGTGAGAAGGTGGTTGGGCTGCTAGAAGACCTTAAAGGCCCCTTTCAACTCTGCTTTTATTCTGTTTTCCATTCAGGCTATGCAATGACTAACCAAGTTTTCAGTCATCCTGACCTGTCAAATTCTTTGGTTTTGTTTAAAGCTACTCTAAAAAACAAAAACAAAAACAAAAAACTTCTTGTATCTTCTTCACTGCAGATGATCAAGGAGATCCATGAAAGAAAATTAGAACAATTGAGTTAATCCACCCTGGGTATTCGGAGTAATTCAATCCCCTTTAATGAAATGTGTGCTTCTTGTAGGAAAGTGTGTATATCACTGGCACAGCACAAGGGCATTCAGAAGAAATCTTCGCAGACCAAGGGAAGAAGAAATGGTCTCCTTGAGAAAATATTTGGTGATCTGCTAGGATTGACCATTCAAAGCAATGTTTCTCATCCTTCACGGCTTTAAGATGCATGGGCTTCAACTAGCAGAATTCCCAAGCCCTACTAAATGGCGTGGGAGTAGGCATTTCCAGAGACTACAAGAACCAGGAGCACTACTCGGGTGACTCTGAGGACACAAGTAAACCTCCAAGTGGCCTCAAGGACCCTCTAAAAGGATGCAAATGACCAGCGGTCTGCAAGGAGTATAAATCCTTCCTTTCCCCACCATTCAGTCAGAGCTGAAGAAGCTTCTTGGATGAGAAGTGAAACATCTTCCAAGAATAACCAGAAAGTCCAGTTGCCTCCTGAAAAAGCATCTTTGGGACTACTGAAAGATTGAAAATCTCTACAGACTTTTAGCGATGCAATTTGGAATGAACACCTTTGGAATGGTGTGGGAGTAGGAATTTCTGGAGAAAAATTGCAGACTACAGGAACCATTAACACCACTCAGGTGACCCTGAGGACCTAGATAAACCTCTAAGTGGCCTCAATGACTCTTTAAAAGAGTGCAGATGAGCAGCTGTCTGAAGGAAATAATCCTTCCGTTCCTCCCCATCCTGTCAGAGCTGAAGAAGCTTCTTGGATGAAAAGTGAAACATCTTCAAAGAAAAACCAGAAATTCTGGTTGCCTCTTGAAAAAGCACCTTTTGGACAACCAGGATCTGGATGACTGAGAGTCTCTATAGATCAGTGGGCCAGGGACCACTGGTGGTCCATGAGAAAATTTTGGAGGTCCACAGAGAAATGTCACCCCAAAGCAATTAATCCAGGCTGCGTGGGTTGCGTTGCCCACATGGCCTGCTCACCTGCTGGCCCCCACCCTTCGACCGAGCACAAACCTTACCTTGAGTAGAGCCATATGAGCTGGAACTGGAAGGTAAGACCCAATGGCAGTGGAGGGAAATCCACCCCGGGGTGGCCTGCTGACATTGGTGGGAAAGTTGATCCCATATTCCAGAACTGCAGTAGTCACAAGACTGGGTCTTTGGTCATCCCAGAGCAACTCCTCCAATCCATGGCAGGCCGGTGCACCTGGGTGGAGGAGCCGCTGCTCCAGGATGACCAAAGGGCCAGACCTGTGACTACTGCAGCTCTGGAATATGGAGACAGTCATTCCCACCTATGTCAGCAAGCTATTGTCAGTCAAAATTCATATTAGTGGTCTGCGGGATTTAAAATTATGAGTTTGGTGGTCCCTGAGGTCCAAAAGCTTGGTGACCCCTGCTATAGATTATTGGTGTGATAAATGGTGTGGAAGGTGAAGAGATGAGAGAGAACCTAGAAGGACAAATCTAAGCCACACACTGTTCAATTGTCCTCTCTCTATAGTCTTCATGACTGATCCCCAGATTCCTAGCCTCTGCTGCTAATCCTGTCTTCCACGGATTGGTCTGATCCCTGCTTAAAACTGTTTTATCACATTTTATGGATCCACTTGAATTTCCCATGTTTACATTCCAGTGGGTCAAAAGTCCAGCCAATGGAACAAACACTGTTATAAGAAGTAAAAAACCAACACCTTTCGGCTGACAAAGGGAGCATTGTAAAAGATATCAGAAAAGTGGGAATTATTTGGCACGATAAATGGCACGCATAGAAGCTGAAGAGATTAGGGAGAAATTGGAAGGACAAATTGAAGCCACACACTGTTCAGCCAAGGTATAATTGTCCTCTGTTCTGACAACACCGACTTCCAAAAAACCCCCCTGCCTCAGTTCTGCAATGACAATTGAGTTACAGTCTTTCCTTTAACTTCAGTAACTTCCCTTTTGTGCACAGATACACGTCTGCATAGATAATGTGCTCCTTTTCAGGAAAATAATGCTTCTTAGGTCCTTGACATGTGTATTAACAAGTGAGCTCGACCATAAAACAAAGCAGCACGAAGTTTTCTCCAGCCTCCTAGTCCTTCCCATCCATTTGCCTCTCCTACTTTCCTACCGCAACACAGCCACAAAGATTCCTAACTTCACAACATGTGGACAGACTTACCTAACCACAGTTTCAACTGGGAAACTGTGAGCATTCAAAACCAAGCCCAATGCAAAAATGCTAGAGAATTTCTGGAAACCTGGCACTCCGATAAATGGGTCATCAACAGGCACATAGAGATCAACAACGTTTATGCTGCATTCAGGAAGTATCCAGACACACACACACACACACACACCTTCACTTTTATCAATTTTGTTATATTCCCTCCTGATTCTACAGTTAGAATTAGAATAGAATCAAGCTGGAAGGGACCTTGGAGGTCTTCTAGTCCAGTCCCCTGCTCAAGCAGGAGACCCTATCCCATTTCAGGCAGGTAGATGTCCAGCCTTTTCTTAAAAACCTCCAATGAGAGAGCACCTACACCTTCTGAAGGAAAGCTGTTCCCCTGGTTAATTGTCCTCATTGTTAGGAAGTTTTGGAGAATGTTATTATTCTCCAAAGCCCCAGAGGGCAGGACAAGACACAATGGATGGAAACTAATTAAAGAAAGAAACAACCTGGAATTAAGAAGAAACTGCCTAACAGTGAGGACAATTAACCAGTGGAATAGCTTGCCACCAGAAGTTGTGGGTGCTTCATCACTGGAAGTTTTTAAGAAGAGACTGGACAGTCACTTGTCTGAGATGGTATAGGGTCTCCTGCTTAAGCAGGGGGCTGGACTAGAAGAGCTCTTAGGTACCTTCCAGGTCTATTCCATTCTAAGTAAATAAGTTTCTCAGGTTTAATTTAAGCATGGGCCTTGCCAAAAGCAACCTTTCTTTCTATTTTATCTCCTTGCTGACTTATATAGGACAACTTGCTACAAAGTGGTGAAGCCACGGTGTTAAGGGATTTAGGGAATGCAGCCTGTATGGAATTTTTTGCGCTGCTCTAGATTAAGTTTCTCAACTGAACGAGCCCACACCACCCTCTGTATTTGCCAGCGGAAGTGTTCTTTTTATTCTTCATTTCCCTACCCCCACCTCGGCTAAAGTGTACTTAAAACCTGCAGTAAAATTAGCCTTTCTGTGCTGCAGCCGCTTGAAGCATTTCGATTGTCCATTCCTACATCTCCAAGGTCTCCTGCCTTACTGTGTCTCTCGGTTTGCGGACATCCTAGAAGTTGCTGAGATTCTGGAAAGAGGGCAGAGAAGAGCAACCAAGATGATTAGGGGAATGGAGACTAAAACATACAAAGAATGGTTGCAGGGATTGGGTATGTCTAGTTTAATGGACTTAGGGTGACATGCTAGCAGTGTTCCAATATCTCAGTGGTTGCCATGAAGAAGAGGGAGCCAAGCTATTTTCCAAAGCACCTGAAGGCAAGGACAAGAAGCAACCAGTGGAAAATAATTGAGGAGAGAAGCAACTTAGAACCAAGGAGAGGTTTCCTGACAGTTAGAACAATTAATCAGTGGAACAACTTGCCTCCAGAAGTTGTAAATGCTGCAAGTTTTCAAGATGAAACGGACAATTATTTGTCTGAGTGGTATAGGGTTTCATGCCAAAGCAGGGAGTTGGACTAGAAGACCTCCAAGGTCCCTTCCAACTCAGCTATTCTGTTCCGTTCTGTTCCGTTCCGTTCTATTCTATTCTATTCTATTCTATTCTATTCTATTCTATTCTATTCTATTCTATTCTATTCTATTCCATTCCATTCCATTCCATTCCATTCCATTCCATTCTATTCTATTCTATTCTATTCTATTCTATTCTATTCTATTCTATTCTATTCCATTTTCCTGTTCTGTTCTGCTGTTCTGTTCTGTTCTGTCCTGTTCTACTCTACTCTACTCTGTTCCGTTCCATTCTGTTCTGTTCCATTCCATTAAGATCCATCAAGGAGGATGACAACTTGGTAGTTCACCTTTAGAGAAGTGTGTGTGTGTGTGTGTGTTTGTTTGTGTCCTGATTTAAGGCACATCTTAATCAGGAAGGAAGTGCCCTGTGTCAGTAAACAAATTATTGGATTTGCCTTTGCATGAAGACATGTTTGTCTTTCCAGAACCAGCAAAAACAGGGAACCAAGGCATTGCTAAATGTCTTCTGCTGTTCCTTGTTCTCAACCTTTTGAGATCTCTAAAAGTAATGGAAGGAGTGGTGGTGTCATGAAAGTATCCATTTTATTTTATTTGAGAAAATGCCACGTGATTTTGAGCTACTCAAAACCAAGTTAAAGAAGGTTTAGTAATTCTGAAAAGCAGGGTTCCAATATCTAAGGGGTTGCCACAAAGAATAGAATAGAATAGAACAGAAGCTGGAAGGGACCTTGGTGGTCTTCTAGTCCAACCCCCTGCCTAGGCAGGTTATCCAATCTCTTCTTTAAAAGTGCCAGTGTTGGAGCATTTACAGCTTCTGGAGGCAAGTTGTTCCACTGATTAATTGTTCTCACTGTCAGAAAATTTCTCCTTAGTTCCAGGTTGCTTCTATCCTTGATTAGTCTCCATCCGTTGCTTCTTCTCCTGCCTTCAGGTGCTTTGGAGAATAGCTTGACTCCTTCTTCTTTGGGGCAGCCCCTGAGATACTGGAACACTGCTCTCCTGTCTCCCCTGGTCCTTCTCTTCACTCGACTAGCCAGGCCCAGTTCCTGCAACCATTCTTCGTATGTTTTAGCCTCCGGTCCTGTAATCATCTTTATTGCACTTCTCTGCCCTCTTTCCAGAGTCTCAACATCTTTTTTTAATATCATGGTGACCACAATTGGATGCAGTATTCCAAGTGTGGCCTTACCAAGGCATTATAAAGAAGGGGTCAGTTTATTTTTTTAAAGCACTGGAAGGCAGGGCAAAAAGCAAAGGATGGAAACTAATCAAGGAGAGAAGCAACCTGGAACTAAAGAGCCGGTGAGGAATGGAAGGATTTATATTCCTTGCAGAGAGCTGGTCATTTGCATCCTTGCATCCTATCAGAACTGAAGAAGCTTCTTGGATGAGAAGCAAAACGTATTCAAAAGAAAAGAACAAGAAAGTCCAATTGCCTCCTGAAACAAAGCACCTTTGGGACAACTATGACTTGGATGATGGAGAATCTCTATAGACCTTTAGCTTTACGATTTGGGATGAACCCCCTTTGAATAATGTAAGAGTAGGAATGGATTTCCAGAGGAAGAAATTGCAGGCTACAGGAAGCATTTGCTGAGGACACAGATCAACCTCCAAGTGCTTCAAGGACCCTCTAAAAGGATGCAAATGACCAGCTGTCTGCAAGGAATATAAATCCTTCCCTTCCCTGCCATCCAGTCAGAGCTGAAGAAGCTTCTTGGATGAGAAGTGAAACGTCTTCCAAGGGAAAAAAAAAAACCAAGGAAGTCCAGTTGCCTCCTGAAAATGCAGCTTTGGTCCAACACTGGAGGTTTCTTTCCAGGAAGAGATTGGACAACCAATTGGGCAGAATGGTATAGGATCTCCTGCTTGAGCAGGAGGTTGGACTAGAAGACCTCCAAGGTCCCTTCCAACTGTATTATTCTGAATGGGCTGCTCAGTCGCAAAAGATGTGCAGCATTGGAGCAGTCTCCCGAATACATAGCAATCCTCAGTGACAAATTGGTGGGCTGAATCATCACCACAAATCAATCTGCTTACATCTAATTTACAAGCTGCTCCTCTCTAATTTACATAGTATTCATTGCTAAATAACACTTGAGAATTTCTGCTCAGAGGCCACTGATCATTGAAGAGCTGAGGGTTTGGTTTTTTTCCCCCCCTAACAAAGCTTTTTTTGGTTCGCAATTTCATCAAAGCGCCAATAAACAAACAAACAAATGGATTCAAGAGAGCATTATGAACCCGCTGAGGGTCTTCAGATTTTTCTTCCTCGGATTTTGACTAACCAGGTCTAAATACAATGGAGGCCAAAATGCTTGATCATCTTGGGTGTCTCAGGAAGGAACCAAGCATTTTTGGGTGGAACATGGGACTTAATGTTCTCCAAGCATTTTTTTTATGGTGGAACATGGGACTTAATGTTCTCCAAGCATTTTGTTAAATCCACTCACATCGAACCACTGGTCCAAAAGACCCCCTTTTTCCAGTCTTATGGTCTTCAGGAAGGAGCCACCTAAAGTTGTCCAGAAGTAGCTGAAAGTATCTGCCTCTACCTAGGATTGAACTCACAGCCTCCTGATTGTGAGAGGTTAACCCAACTGTCTTTACAGAGGTATAATACAGGTAGCCCTCGATGTACAAATGATTCATTTAGTGACTGTTCAAAGTTGCAATAGCACTTTAAGAAGCGACTTGCAACCATTTTTCACACTTACAACCATCCCAGCAGCCACCGTGGTCACATGATCCAAATTCAAATGCTTGCCCACTGACTCCTATTTATGACGGTCGCAGTGTCCCGGTGTCATGTGATCCCTTTTTGCGACTGTGGAGATTCACTTAATGACTGCGGCGACGAAAGGTTAAAAAAAAATCAGGCAAAACTCCCTTGGCAAGGCTCTCGCTTAGCAACAGAAATTCTGGGCTCGATTCAGGTTGTAAGTTGAGGAGCTCTTGGAAAGATGGCCTGGTTCCTTATAGCCATTTCTTGAAATCATTTACCCTGCGGTAATATTCTCTGTAAGAGGTTTGAAAGCATTGGGCATCGGAAAACGGACCAGCCACATTTCCCTTGTTTAAAAATTTAAATGCTTTAATCAAATGTTGAATCTTGCAATAGATCCCTTGTACTTATTACGCGAAGGCTGCAGCACTGTTGCTTTGGGCTATTATCCCTTCTGCAAGTTCAGTGTAGCTGGTTAGAAATATCAGCCCCGTCTCCAAAATGGCAATTTTTTTTCACAGTTTTCTTTTCAAGATGCTTTAAAAAAAAAATTGGAACAACAAGTTCTTGTTCTCTAACACAATGTGTGTGTGTTTTATTTAAACCTATCAATAGAAGAGAATATTTGTAGCTCGGGATTGAATTGTGGGGTCCTTGGTGCTCTCTGAGCCTGGTGGTTTCCTTTCAGACGTTTCATTGCCCAACTAGATAATGTTCTCAGTGCTGGTAAGGAATGGGATTGGAGGAGGAGGACGAGGATGATGATGATGATGAGGAGGAGGAGGAGGAGGAAGAGGAGGAGGAGGAGGAGGAGGAGGAGGAGGAGGAGGAGGAGGAGGAGGAAAACTGTGGGGTCCTTGGTGCTTTCTGAGCTTGGTGGTTTCCTTTCAGACGTTTCACTGCCCAACTAGATAATGTTCTCAGTGCTGGTAAGGAGTGGGATTGGAAGAGGAGGACGAGGATGATGATGATGATGATGATGATGATGATGATGAGGAGGAGGAGGAGGAGGAGGAGGAGGAGGAGGAGGAAGACTGTGGGATCCTGGGTGCTCTCTGAGCTTGGTCGTTTTCTTGCAGACTTTTTATGACCCAGCTAAGTAACATTCTCAGTGCTGGAAAGGAGTGGGATTGAAGGAAGAGGAGGAGGAGGACTGGTGGGGGGGGGGGGGGGCTTGGTGCTCTGAGCTTGGTGGTTTTCTTCTAGATGTTTTAAGACCCAACTAGATATCAGTGCTACAATCCATGCTACACATCAGTGCTACAAAAGAAATGGGATATACTTTCTATATATATATATATATATATAGAATACCAACTCTGGTCAGTTTTCAAGCATCCAAATGTAAATCATGTGACCAGGGGGATGCTGGAAAGGTCCTAAGTGTGAAAAACTGTTATAAGTCACTTTTTTTACCATGCCGTTGTAAACTTTGAGGTGGGTATTCAGCTGGAGAATTGTTAGAAGAAATTTTGAGTAGTTCGGAGAACCGGCAAATCCCACCTCTGACTGGCCCCACTCCCATCTCTTCTCCGCCTCCCATCGAGTCCCAGCTGATCGGCTGGGTCTTCTTTGGTTGCCCTGCACAGGAGAATGGAACTGGAAAGCAGGTTAGTGGGTTGGGGAGGGAATGGGGATTTTGCAGTATCCTTCCCCTGCCACGCCCACCAAGCCACACCCACCAGGCCATGCCACGCCCACAGAACCAGTAGTTGAACATTGACTAAACAGACTATGTTCCTGTATTTGGAATAAAATCAAATTTAATTCCACTCAGCCAAAGGTATTCCATGATACCTTCTGCCAGTTTTTTGTAAGTGAGGAAGGGTAAATCCTTCTGTACGTACAGACCCTTTCCCCCCCCTTTTCTTTCTTTCTTTTCTTTCTCCTTTGGACACTCAAAAGAAATCTATTTTTACAGGGGATATTGGAAAACTGAAGGCTGAGAGACCGAAAGACCATATTGTAAGGGAGATACTAGCTAAAGCCACTAATTATTTCCAAGGGTATCTAACAAACAATCTGTTATTCATTTTATCCCCTGTGGTTTTGGTTGGCTTTCTGGACTTTGGGTATGTTTTATTTCTGGAATTTAGCAAGTGTTTACTGTTTACTGTTGCTTACTATGCTAACCAAGAAGGAACATAATAGAATGGAATGGAATGGAATAGAATAGAACAGAATAAAGTAGAGTAGAGTAGAATAGAATAGAATAGAATAGAATCTGGAAGGGACCTTGGAGGTCTTCTAGTCCAGCCCCCTGCTCAAGCAGGAGAGCCCATATCATTTCAGACAAGTGACTGTCCAGTCTCTTCTTAAAAGCCTCCAGTGATGAAGAACCCACAACTTCTGGTGGAAAGCAGTTCCATTGGTTAATTGTCCTCACCGTTAGGAAGTTTCTCCTTAATTCTAGGTTGCTTCTCTCTTTGGTTAGTTTCCATCCATTGCTTCTTGTCCTGCCTTCAGGTCCTTGTTTCTAAGTTTGGTTCCCTTCACCAAAATCACAACAAGGTTGTAGCAACTGATCATTTATTAATTAATTTGTTTGTATAGCCCCTATCTTAACTATGTAACTCTGGGTGACTTACGGCAGTTAAACGAGTCCCACAAATTTTATTTAAAGTAGAATTTTGCTACTTCATCTCATTTTATATCCCAGGTTAGCAATCCAAAAAGGAACCAGGTCATTTGCCAATGGAATCCTAAGCTGCATCAATAGAGGGATACCACCAAGATATCTCCTGCTTGGACAGGGGGTTGGACTAGATGACCTACAAGGTCCCTTCGAAATGTATTAATCTGTTAAAAAAAAATTCAAGGTCAATAGCAGTTTGTGGCTATTGTTTTTAGGATTACTATTACTACTAAATAGATATACCACTGGTTACTACTATATTGCTGTCAAATATCAATGACTGAACATTTTGAAAGTGTGATTGTCAAAAATACAACATAGAATTTGTAAACCAGGCCCCATGTGAGAAATACTGCTCTGATATTACTGTGTACTAACATACACTGCTATTATTTTTTTATGATCCTAATTGAGTGGAGTTTTCCACTGGTTTATTAGAAAAGCTTTATTTTATGGACTTATTTATGATAAATTAAGAATTTGTGAGGCAATTTGTCCCTTTTGTGGCTATAATAAACCATAACACTGGACTTAACCCTTTTCTTTTGATAACTTTGAAACAGCAATGCTTTTAAATGTGCGCTATTTACACCATTTTGATTTATGTGCCAGGAAATATAAGAGGACCCATCCAAATTGACACCAAAAGTCTAGCCTAACTAATATGCCCCAAGGCAGAGCAAACAGTGTTCAACAGGATGAGAAAATTAAATAACCCAACTAAATAAGTAAACACATGTAGAAGCTAATATTTGTAGCTCAGGGTTGAACTTTGGGGTCCTGGGTGCTTTCTGAACTCGATCGTTTTCTTGCAGACATTTTGTGAACCAACTAGGTAACATCAACAGTGCTGGTGATGTTATCTGGTTGAGTAGTGCAATGTTTGCATGAAAACCATTAAGATCAGAGAGCACCGAGGACCTGACATTATTCATATGGGTAAGCAATGAGGACAAAAGAAGAGAAACTATGAATCAAGGATTGTTTTAATATGAGTTAATCTGAGTCACAATAAAGGAGAACAAACCCATCAGGATTAAATTCAGCAGTCCGTCTGCATTTAAAAGAAAAAGGCCACTCTTTTGAAGAGAGCAAAGTCCACATTTGGGACAGAGAGGGTTGCTGGTTTGAAAGAGGGGGTAAAAGAGGCCATCTATGTCCAAACTGAACAGCCCTCCCTCAACCAAGCGGGAGGGATACAACATCATCTATCTCCAGTCTACAACACAGTCCATTCAGCAGTTCCGAGAAGAGTCCACACCCATTTGAACCACTCAGATGTCCCTGAGGACACAGATAAACCTCCAAGTGGCCTCAACAACTGTCTAAAAGGATGCAAATGACCAGTTGTCTGCAAGGAATATAAATCTTTCCATTCTTCACCATCCAGTCAGAACTAAAGAAGTTTGTTGGATGAGAAGCAAATCGTCTTCAAAGAAAAACCAGAAAGTCCAGTTGTCTTTTGGGGAAAAAAAAAAAAAAAAAAGCACTTTTGAGATAAAACCATCAAGCATGATCTCTCAAGAGATACAGAACACACGATCTCTTTGATGCCATCCAGGGCAGGGATCTTGCACCGGTCCGTGGCCCATTGGGAACTAGATTGTGCAAATGGCAGGCAAGCGTGCAACATTTGCACCACTGTTGCCGACCTGCAGAAATGGAAAGTTTGGGACTGCTGATCTAGGGTCATCCTTCCGAAGTTGTGGGTGCTCCAATCACTGGAGGTTTTCAAGAAGAGGCAGGACAAGCATTTGTCTGAAACGCTATAGCATCTCCTGCTGGAGCAGGAGGCTGGATTAGAAGACCTCCAAGGTCCCTCCCAACTCTGTCATTCTGTAAAATTAATCATGGAACAGCTTGCCTTCAGAGGTTCTGGATGCTCCATGGGATGACCCAGGGTGGGATACGAAACAAACACAGTCACAAAAAAACAGGTGAAGCCCCTTTTATTCCTTCACTTTGTTTCCAAGCTCTGACTATTCTTGATGGAAGACAAAAAATTCCCACACAAACAGTTACAAGAAGAAGGGAAAAAACAACACATACGAGGCAAGATAAGGGCTGGAGGACGTTCACAGATAACACACCCTGGGAAGGATGCCAAACTCAGAGAGGAACCATCAACTAGAGATATTTCCATGCTTTGTTTCCAGCATTCAACCGTACAAATGTCCGTCATCTTATTCAGTTGTCATAGCTGCAGCCCATGAAGGGGATCAAGGCCCTCTCCTCCCAAGTAGACCACACCTCTCCCTTATCCTCTCCTCCCTGCATGTCCTAGGATGGAGAGCCAGCCTCTGCTCTTCTCCAGCCTCCTGCCCAACCTCCTGAGCCACACTTCCACTCCCTGTTGGCTGTTCCTCCTCTGACTCAGAGCCAGTCTCCACCAAAGGCATGACACTCCATCACTGGAGCTTTTAAAGAAGAGATTGGATAGCCATTTGTCTGAAATAGTACAGGGTTTTCTGCCTAAGAAAGGGGTTGTACTAGAAGACCTCCAACCCTATTATTCTGCTAACCAGTGGAATTGCCTTGAGAAGTTGTGGGCTGTTCCATCGCTGGAGTTTTTAAAGAAGAGTTTGGATGGCCATTTGTCTGACAGGGTAAAAGATCTCTTGCCTGACCAAAGGACTGGGCTAGAAGACCCCCAAAACCCCTTCCAGCTCTTGTTATTCTGACATTAAAAAGATTGGAAAGTGGAATCTCCTTTAAGAGGACAACAGTTGTGACAAGGCTTTCGAAAATGTTCTTTTAGAAAGGGAGAGAGTCTTTTTACCTCTCAGCCCCTGATATCTTCCTGGACACCAACATTATTTGCTTTGCTTGTGAGTCAAGACACAGTAACCTTGTGTCTGATAAATAGCTAGACCTTGTGTGCTTCATCAAAGGGTGCAGCTTTACGATAATAATTGTAGGTGGTGACTTGCAGCCATATGTCTTGCCTGGCATGTGGTGATAACATAACTAGAGTTGTGTGTTGTGTTTTGTTTCTCTGGCTCTTAAGGCACCTTCTCCCATTGCAGTAGAGAGGTGGAAGGACCCAGAGGCTTTCAAGAAGTTGACAATTTACCACCTGCCTCTCCTGAGGTGAAGACTAGCCAAACTCCAAGTCAAGGACAGTGTCTTAAGGTATGGGCTGCCTTCAAAAGGTATCTGGAAGCTTTAATTGGTTCAAAATTGGGGTGTCCCATATGGTTTTAGATAGTCTAGATTTGTGCATGTGTCACCTCTCTTGCAAGAGTTGCATTGGGTGCCGAGTTGCTCCCAGGTCCAATTCAAGGTGCTAGTTGTCTCCTTCAAAGCCTTACATGGCTTGGGACACAGTGGTGGGCTGCAACCGGTTTGATAACCGGTTCTGTGAGCACATGCCTAACACATGCTTTGTGTGCATGCGCAGTATTTAAAAAACACCAATTTAAACCTCTACAGGGCAGCCCGGGTAAGTAGAACAGCTGAGGCGCACCAAATCCACTGTGCTGCGTGAATGAGCTGAGCTGAACAAGATGGAAATATAGGACAGGATAGGGTGAGGGCAGGTGGTTGGGGCCAGCTGTATGTTGGAAAGGGCATTATTACTTACCTGATACGCCCGTTCTCTGTGAGCTGTGAAGAGCATCCAGAAGTGGGAGGTGCTTCAGTCTCTTCTGGAAAGGCTGGGCTTAAAACTCTGGGATGCTCCTCCTCCTCCACGGGACACCTCCCCAGCGTCCCCCAGTTTTGCGAAGACTGAGTGCCAAAGTCCAGAACTCATCACCTAATCTGGATCCCTGACTTGAATGGAACCCCCCAGATGGAAAGAAATTGGTGGGGCTGGATGCTCTTCACAGCTTATAGAGAACGGGTGTATCAGATAAGTACCAACACCCTTTCTCCCATGAGCTGTTCAGAGCATCCAGAAGTGGGACATACTAAAGCTTGGGGAGGGACTCCGTCTGGATCGAAATCCAGTCCTAAACTCTGTGGACCCTCTGCAGGACTCTTCTGCCAAATGAAGCATCCGCAGAGGCATAGACATCAATTTTATAATTTCTGACAAAGGGAGATGGTGAAGCCCAAGTTGCCGCTCTGCAAATTTTATCTATGGAAGCCCGTGTGGCCCATGCTGCTGATGTTGCCGTACTCCTTGTTGAGTGGGCTGTAATGCCCTTAGGAACTGAGATGGACTGGCATTCGTAACTTTTAGCTATGGTGGCTCTCAACCATCTACAGATGGTCGTCGACAACACCTTTTGTCCTAAAGTGGATGGGTTGAAGGATAGGAATAGAGCCTCAGATTTTTGAAATGCCGCTGTGCGGTCTAGATAGATGCTTAAGGCCCTTCGAATGTCAAGTTGATGCCATTGATGCTCCAGTCTATGAGATGGTTTTGGACAAAAATTTGGAAGCACCAACTCCTGTGCTCTGTGGAAGGCTGAATTTACTTTAGGAGTGAATGATGGATCCAATCGGAGAATCACTCTGTCCGCATGAAACACGCACAAGTCCTTTTTCATTGACAATGCCGCCAATTCGGAAATTCTCCTTGCTAATGTGATTGTAATTAGGAAAGCCACCTTGTATGTCAGGAATTTAAAACTAGCGGTTCTTAAAGGCTTGAACGGGCCAGTTGTAAGTGCAGTTAATACCTTGTTGAGGTTCCAGGTGGGATAGCAGTGAATTACAGGAGGTCGTAAGTTTGCAGCACCCTTAAGAAAGCTGCGGACATGTGGATGGTGCACTATGGAATGGAGGTCACCCCAGGCTATCACTGATGCTAAAGCCGCCACCTGTCTGCGTAAAGTATTTGGAGATAGGCCCTTGGTCAACCCCTCATGTAAAAAGTCTAATAATTGTCATATTGATGGAGCAGTTGGGTCGATCTTAGACCCTTGGCACCAGCGACAGAAAGTGGGTCAAGTGGCCTAATATATACGATTTGTTGAGGACTGTCTGGATGCTTGAATGGTGGCAATAGCATCCTCTGAAATCTGTTGGGCCCTTAAACGGCTCCGCTCAACCTCCATGCGGCTAGACTGAGCCATTGTGGGTTTGGGTGAAATATCGGCCCTTGGGAGAGGAAAACCTTTGACAGTTGAATTTTCCAAGGTCGTTCTCTCGACAGGTCCTGTAAGTCTGCGAACCACGTTTGCCTGGGCCAGTAAGGGGTGACCAATATCAATTCCGCTTGTTCCTCCAATAACTTCTAGATCAACCTGGGTATTACCAGGAGTGGAGGAAACACATATTGACGTTCGGGAGGCCACTGACATCGCAGAGCGTTGACAGCCTCTGCCCCCTGAGTCAGGTACCTTGAAATATACCATGGCAATTGGGCGTTGAGAGGAGAGGCAAATAGATCAATCACCAGTTGCCCAAACCTCTGCACTGCTTCCTGGAAGACAGATGGGTATAGGCGCCACTCTGCCTGATCTATCATGGCTCTGCTGAGCCAGTCCGCTTGTGTGTTTAAGGCCCCTGCTATGTGTTCTGCCTTGAGTGAAAACAGATTGGCCTCGGCCCACTTGAACAACTTGGCCGTCTCCAGCATCAGAAGTTTGGAATGGGTACCCCCCTGTCTGTTTACATGGGCCTTAGTTGTGATATTGTCTGTCAAGACCAGAACGTGGCATGATTGGAAAAAGGGTAGAAAACTGAATAAGGCCAGGTGAACTGCTCGCAGCTCCAACAAGTTGATGCTTTGTGATTGTTTGGAAATAGTCCAAATTCCCTGCACAGTGTGGGATTGGAAGTGAGCTCCCCATCCTACCAGGCTGGCATCAGTTGTGATCATTGCCCTGCAAGTTTCCTTGAAAGGACACCCTTTGTTTATCGTGTTTTCCGACCACCAGCGGAGCGATCGGAGAACATTGTGCAGTACCTTTATCCAGACGTTGGAAGTGGCTCTTCCAGATCACTGGAAAGGTAGCAGGAACCATTGCAGCTCTCTAGAATGGAATCAAGCCCAAGGCACAATGGAAATATAAGAAATCAGTTTCCCTAACAGTTGAGACAGCACTGCCAGGGAAACCCTCTTTAAGGCTCTGATCTCTCTGGCCAAAGACTGGATACTGTTTAACCTGTCCTGAGAGAGAAAGACCTTGCCCTCCACAGTATCTATCACTGCCCCTAAATGAACTAACCTAGTTGAGGGAATCAAATGGCTTTTATTCCAATTTATGGAAAAGCCATGACCCTGAAGAGTCTCCAGAGTAATCTTGGTATCCAATTTTACTTGATGTCTGGAAGATGACAAAATTAAAATATCATCCAGATAACATTGTAAGTGAATAGATTTGATTCTGAGTGAGGCAGCCAAAGCTGCTAGGATCTTGGTAAAAGTCCTAGGGGATGAAGCCAGACCAAATGGTAGGGCGATATATTCATAGTGCCAATCACAATAGCAAAATCTAAGATATTTGTAGTGAGCAGGTCTAATTGGTATATGTAGATAAGCCTCTTTGAGATCTATAAAGGTCAGGACATCGTTCTCTCTGATGCTGAACAGAATGGACTGGAGAGTAGTCATCTTGAATTTTCGATAAACCAATGATCTGTTCAGACGTTTGAGGTCCAGAATTACCCTCCAGCCCCCAAACTCTTTGGGACCACAAACAATAGAGAGTAACGGCCTTGACCCTGCTGTTCAGATGGGACCTCTTTAATGGCCCGAATATGTAGAAGATGATTGATAGCCTCCTACATCAACTCCCTCTTAATGGGGTCCGTGGACCTAGGGCTCCTAATGAAAAGTTCGGTGGGGGGGGGGGGGGAGGATTGAAACTCTAGCACCAAACCAAACCTAATAGTGTCCTTGACCCACCCATCAAAGTTGGAGCTGTCCCATTGATCAGCAAACAATTTTAGCCACCCTCCAATGGGAACTGCTGTCAAGGACTCACTTGGGGCGATGAAAAAGTCAGCCTCCGGTGCCTTTTGGGTTTCTTCTGTTTTGGCTTCCCTGCTGACCTCTATCGGAAGATACAGACCTATCCTGTCTAAAACTGGGCCTGTAGCCTGATGTTCCCTGAGATCTGGGAATGTATGGGCCTTGATAGTAGTGCCGAAAGGAACTCCTTCGAAATGACTGGGGCGTTCTGTTTTCAGACCTCCAAAAAAGAGGGGGAAGCACTTTTTTCTTGTTTCTATTCTCTATAAGAAGGGGCTCCAAGACACTCCCAAATAATTTATCCTCCGATATTGGGGCTGATGCCAACTTGAATTTAAGCTTGGTATCTGCCTGCCAATGCCTGAGCCATAGCAGTCTCTATGCTGATACGTGAGATGCTATGGCCCTAGACAAGAATTTGACTGCATTAAATGTGGCGTCGGCAGAGAATTCTGCTGCTGCAATAATTTTAGCTATGTCCTGGTGGGCTCTGACATTTGACGCTGGTGATATATCCCTCAAGTGGAAGAGCCATTGGAGGGAGGACCGTGTAAAAAAGGATGCTGCTGTAGCTGCCCTAATGGCCCAGGTGTCAGAAACATACGCCCTAAGGAGTGCCAACTCTGCTCTCTTTTCTTCCGGTCTCAGGGCTTCCTCGGCCTCATTGGGAAAGGTTGAAGAAGAGGCCAGTGCCACAATAGGCTCATCCACCTCCGGCGTTTTGAGAAAATTTGAAAACTCTGGTGCCAAATGATAATATCATTTATTGTACCCTGTTGGGGCTGGGTAGGATGCTGCTGATGCCCATTGATTTTGTACTAATTCAGCAAACATATGAGGGACAGGAATAGTTTCCGCCTCATTAGCCGGTTGTGAGAATATTAGATCCTTGGGTTTGTCCTGAGACCCTGTTGACAATGGATGAGGGTTTGATGTGCCTAGTTTAGCAGTGTTCTTTGCCTTGAAAGTAAAGATTTAAAGAGGTGTGGGTGAAAAAGGCCAGAAAAGGTAGGTTGGTCTGGAATAAGGCCTTTGTCGTCCGACATTCCCCATTCTAGTGGGTCAGCCTCTGACAACCCCAAGTCCATCTGATGGATCGATCTCACCTCCATGGGAACATCCTGATCCTCAAATTCTACCTACTCCCGAAGACCCTGGGCTGGTATGTTAGGAATATTGGGGAATACCTGAGTTTGATGTTGTCCCATATGCGCAAAGGATCGAGCGGACAGGGATCCCGCATCCGAAGTGGCTGAGAAGTGTCTGGTCCTGATGGATTGATGAACTCCAGCCGCAGTGCCCCTTTGAATAGCCACCTCCATCCATTGCCTCATTTCGATGGGGATAGTCTCAGGTAATCCTTCCTCCTGTCTTAGGTTGGCGACTGTAGGGGTGAAGGTTACCTCTGGGATTAGCCGGGCAGTGGCTCATTGGAGGAGATGTGCCTATGGGAGGTTGTCCAAAAACAGCCTGCCTGGGCTGGGTAGATATGTCCAAGGGCCTCAACAATGGACTTGGGTCCTGATCAGATTGTTGTGTCATAGCCATCTTGTCTGCCTCCCTGGCTCGTTTCTGCAATTGCCTTTCCAAAGCTAGGTGCCATCTATGGGCATCCTTATCTGCCACCTTAGAGGCCTTTTTGGGGCCCACTGGCTTATCTTGGGACTCATTTGTCTTGGAGTGGAAAGCATTGTCACCTTCCATTGTGGATGACTGATTCTCTTGCCTCTGACTTTAATTTTTAATTATTTTTTTAAAAATTATTATTATTATTGTTGTTGTTATTGTTATTAATATTTGTACTTTGGGGTGATGCCTTCCCCTGTGGTTGAAAGTAGAGTGCTCCTCCAGGAGAGTAAGTCTATATTTATATATATCTATATACATGCCCATATACATATACATATGCCTATATCTATATGTAAAACTGTGCATATGATACAGTATCTAAGGGTCCCCAACAAGGGAAACTCCAAAGCACTCCAAGTGAGAAGTTTCTGGATCCCTGGTCCCCAACAAGGGAAACCAGCTATACAGGATCTGAGGTGGATTCCTTCCTGTCAAAACAAAACGTCCCACTGTTTAAAATGGCACTTGCGGCTTCACTCTAAAATGATCCAAAGGCAATTGCAAGGAAATTCCTGTTTAATGACTAGCCTGCTTATCCAACGTCAGCCAGACAAGGGAGAGCTAAACCCAGGGAGAACGAAGTGGGAAGGTACTGCCCTGGTCCCCAAAAAGGGAAACCAGTGGGGAATGGCGCCTATGATATTTAGGTGTGAACTTGAGCCAGCCGTTGAAAAAGGCGGGAAGCCAGAATCTCCGCTGCTAATGTCTGAGAAGTCTAATGAGCCGCTGCTGCTGAGGCTCTAACTTGCGAGTTAAATGCTCCTGTCAGACGAAACGGCAAGGTGAAGTGAGCCGCAGCTGCGAGCGCTCCACTACGATCGCAGAGAAGACGATCGGAAAGTTAGATAAGGTAATTGCCTGAGGCGGTTGCCTCAGGCTGCCCGCGGAGTGGCAGGCTCCGCGAGTTACAAAGAAACTGTTTTTAAACTGATCGAGACAATCTAATAGAGGCACAAGCCTGAAAAAAGCCAAATTAAATGGGGAAGATTTTTACAAGCTGAAATAACCCAAGAGCAAACCTGAATCAAAAAACCGTTCCAGTCAGGGAGTGCACAACCTCTTACCACGAAGGCTAAGCTAAAACTGGGGAACGCTGGGGAGGTGTCCCGTGGAGGAGGAGGAGCATCCCGGAGTTTTAAGCTCAGCCTTTCCAGAAGAGACTGAAGCACCTCCCACTTCTGGATGCTCTGAACAGCTCATGGGAGAACAACCAGTTCTCTAGAACCAGTCCAAACCGACAGCAGCCCACGACCATTGGGACCAGATTATTTGAAGGACTGTGTTTATTGAGTCACACCTACCTGACCCAGGAGAGATGGGAGCTAAAGGATGTTATGGGTCCTCCTCTTAAAGGAGTCCATCTGGTGGGACTCAGAAGAAGGGCCTTTTCCATGGTAGTTCCCTCCCTGTTATTTGAAGGACCATCATTTCCCAGTCTTCTCTACCTGACACACCAGATCAGGGAAGATGTTACAGACACCTTCTTTTAAGGAGGTCCATCTGGTGGGACCCAGAAGAAGGGCCTTCTCAGTGGTGGCTCCTTCCAGCAGTGGGATCCTACCTGTTCCACTATCGGTTCGATGATCATGCACCCATGCATGCACAACTAACACGCGCACGCAGCTTTCCTCACACCAGCTGAGGCCTGCAGTGCCAATCAGCTGAGTTGATAAAGCAGAGAAAAGCGCAGGAGCAGGTAGGAAAGCCAATCTTACACTTTTCTCTTCTTTATCAACTCAGCTACTTGGAAGATTTTTTTTTCCTCCTCTCAGCTGATCGTCAGAGGCTATTTTTTTTTTTTTTTTTACTACCGGTTTGGCCGAACTGGTCTGAACTGGTAGCATATCATCACTGGCTCCCTCCCTGTTATTTGAAGCAGGGATCGTCAACCTTTTAGTCTGAGGAACCACCAAACTCATCATTTTAAATCCCACGGACCACTAATATGAATTTTGACTGACAGTGGCTTGCTGACATTGGTGGGAAAGTCGGTCCCCTATTCCAGAGCTGCAGTAGTCACAGGACTGGCCCTTTGGTCATCCTGGAGCAGCTGTTCCTCCACCCAGGCGCACCAGCCTGCCATGGACTGGAGGAGCTGCTCCAGGATGACCAAAGGGCCAGTCTTGTGACTACTGCAGCTCTGGAATATGGAACCGACTTTCCCACCAACATCAGCAAGCAACCCCAGGTTAGATTTTCCTCCCCTGTCATTGGGTCTTACCTTCCAGTTCCAGCTTGCATGGCTCTACTCAAGGTAAGGTTTGTACTCGGCTGAAGGTTGGGGGCTAGCGGGTGAGTGGGTGGGCCATATGGATGGTGCAACCTTGTTTTTCCCACACAGCCTGGATTAATTGCTTTTGGGGGAATGCTTTTGGGGGGAACATTTCTCTGCAAAACATCAAAATTTTCCCGTGGACCACCTGTGGTTCCCGGCCCACTGGTTGGTAACCACTGATTTGAAGGACCACCATTTCCCAGTCCTCTTTACTGAATGCACCAGAAAAGGGAGGCAAGGGATGTTTCATGAAACAAAACCTCATGATGGAGTTTTCATATTTATGAATATGTTGATGTTATTATTGATTGGGAGTTTTGAATGTAATATTGTTTTTGTTATTTCTTTCTTTATTATTATTATTATTATTATTTTTCTTTTTACACAATCATGGCCATTTATTTCTGGAGACAACAAGAAGTGGTGACTTCAGGAGAAATATGACCATTTGGCGTTTTGTAGTGATTTGCCACTATTTGTCAAGGCAATAGAATGGTTTTAGTTTTAAATGTCCCATTAATTATTAAATCAATGAAAGAATGAATTCTAAATTTTATGACAATTGTAAATTCTCTGTTCATTTACCAATGTATTATTTTCCAGCAACTGTTCCCCTTCTTTTTCAGTTTGGCATGTATTTTATCTTTGAAATGTTTATATATATATATATGACATAGATTTTCACAGGTACAGGTAGGCAGGTCTTGGCATGTTCGGGTCTCAGGAGGTTACGCCACAAAACCTCAGGATGTTACAACACAGCCAATGACCCAGGAGATTACAACACAAGACCCAGGATGTCAAAACAATAGAACTCAGAAGGTCATCACACAGCCCATTACCCAGGTTGTTACAACACAGGAGGCTGATAGACACACAGCCAATACCTCAGCCACACATGTTCTTAAGAAAAAGCCAGCCAATCTGCAAATATCAACTCCATCAACCAATCAAGAAATGACAACACAGCCAACCACCTCACCAGTATATATAGGGAGATGGCAGTTCTAATCACGCTTTGCTCGCACAAGCATTAAGCCCGAACAGAGGCACCCAGATGAAACCTGGCTTCCTAATAAATGATAGCCATCCATTTACTCGGAGCCAAGCTACACTAAAAGCCTCCAATACAGGAACACAATGTTGCCAGCCAATCAAGACACAAAAAAAGTCACAAAACAGACAGAAGATATTAGAAACACCAATCAAGCAGAACACAGCAAACTTCAGGACCAATAAACACAGACCAAGACTCCCAACCAATCGGATGAAGAAAAAACCATTCTGGCACAGCAGTAAGCTAGTCCCAAATTTAAAACTGAAACAGCTGTGAAAGTCTGACTCACAGACGAACACAATACAAAAGATTGATGATGGCAGATGAGATTCTGCCAAAACGTTGCTACAACTTTAAAAGCACGACTATAATGATGTGGGAAAATACCCGAACAAAGCTGAATACTATATCTATATCTATATCTATCTCTATCTCTATCTCTATCTCTATCTCTATCTCTATCTCTATCTCTATCTCTAACTATCTATCTATCTATCTATCTATCTATCTATCTATCTATCTATCCACACACACACACACACATACACACACACACACATATACTATACATGGTGGTGGTGGGGGAAGTAAGGGGGGAATGAAAAATGGCCAGTATCAATTCTATTCCTTTTGATCAGGAAAGAATTTTTCTAAATGTGCTAGTTCAGATTTTTCTGTAAACTGAGCTATAGTTCAACTGAACTATAGGATTGTATTTATTTTTATTCTGTTGTTTTATATCCTGCCCTTATTATTTTTATAAATAACTCAAGGTAGCATACCTAATATTTCTCCTTCTATTATCTCGCATCAATAACCCTGTGAGGTGAGAGATGCTTAGAGGGAGGGTCTGGCCTGAAGTCACCCAGTTGGCATTTGTGCTTAAGGCAGGACTAGAACTCACAGTCTCCTGGTGTTTGGCTGAAAGTCACCCAGCCAGTTTCTTGCCTAAAACAGAACTAGAATTCACAATTTCCTGGTGATTGGCTCAAAGTTGCCTAGCTGTTTTATGTCTAAAGCAGAACTTGAACTCAGTCTCCTGACAATTGCCCCCAAATTGCACAGCAAGTTTTCATGCTTAAGATGGAACTAGAACTCTCCATTTCCTTGTGATTTGCCCAAAGTCAACTAACTACTTTCATGCCTAAGGTCTCTGGGTTTCTAACCCCATGCCTTAAGCGTCCATTTGAGAAATTACTGGAGCATTTCAAATTTGCCAGTGGATTATTAATAATAAATAAACAAACACAGAAACAAACAAACCACCAGTCCTTTTTTATTTTTTTTGCAATAATGGTTAGCGCCTTTGACAAGAATTTCTCTGAAGTCAAACCAAGTTTCCAATTACCAATCTGAACTGGTCTCTCCACATTTCATCCTTAGTGAAGCATGAAAGTCTGCATTTCCTGCATCGGATGAGGAGAGCACATTTTCTCCTTTAGTCCTGGCCACTTTTTAAAGAGGCACCATTAAGAGCCTTTTAACAAACTGCATCCCTGTTTGGTTTGATGGCAGCAACACCTTGGATAGAAAGCCCATACAGAGAGTGGTGAGGACAGCGGAGAAGATGATAGGACGCTCGCTTCCCGTTATTCAGGATACTGCTTATAAATGCTACGTGCTTAGGGCTCCAAGCATCATTAAAGACCCCACACATCCACTTTATAGTCTGTTTCTATTTTCTCCCCTCTGGGAGGAGTTTTCAAAGTATTTCTAGCAGGACTAACCAATTCTGTAACGGCTTTGTTCCCGAGGGCATCCATCTGGTAAACTCACAAGGTTAGTTTTTCCCACCATGTACATGCATACATCCGAACTAGACTTGGCTGTTTCTCTGTGTCATAGAACATATGAGGGGCATATGCATATTTTTGTATTATTGATTGATTGATTGATTCATTCATTCATCCATCTATCCATTCATTCTGTCCTCATTATGTAGTATATATTGGTGGTGGCGACCCTTTGAGAGCTGCATGCAGCAAAATTTCATTTTAATGTCTGCCAATCCATGAACATTCACAGTGACAATAAAGTTATTCTAAATTCTCAGTTCTAACATCAAAAAAAATAAATAAAAAGGTTTCCCTAGCTTGCAGAAAGGAAAGTTTGAATGCAAGAGAGCATGTTCTGCTCCTAATAAAGCAAGAGAGACAGGTCAAGAAAATGGGGAGGAAATGAACTTTTAATTCTACATTGTGAAACGCTGATGGCCAGATTTCTAGAAATATTGAGTGGCTGATCTTCTGCCGAACATTCTCTAATCTGAATGGCGGGTGTTCACCAATTTTACAACTTAGCCATTATTGTTGGCTCAAGGCTAGGGAGGGTTTATTAAAGGTGGGTTTTTTTTCCAGAGCTTTTTGCTGAAAATAGAGAAAGAACCCAAATGTACAAAGCATTAGGCCAATCCTTAAAGATAAGAACAACTGTACCTGATTATATCTATTAATAGCTCTTTGCAGCCGCTAAATCAGCCGTCCCTCTGCTGAATCGGGAAGTTTGGTCAGCATGATGACATACGTGTAACATGTAACCTTGCAAGGAAGCCCTGCCCTTTAAGTAAAGAGAGACCCTTCGTTGTAACACAGGCAGTCCTCGACTTATGACCATAATCGAGCTCCACATCTTCATCGCTTCTTGAGACAGTGGTTTTGTCCTGTTTTAGACCTTTCTTGCCGCAATTGTTAAGCAATTCATTGCAGCAAGTAACATGGTTGTTAAGAGATGGACAGAAGGTCCCAAAAGGAGATCACATGACCCTGGTACACTGCAACTGTCATCAATATGAGTCCGTTGCCAAGTGTTCTCACTGTCAGAAAATTTCTCCTTAGTTCTAGGTTGAATCTCTCTTTGCTAAGTTTCCATCCATTGTTTCTTGTTGTTGTGGCCTGTTGGCCGCCAGCCGCTCCAGCAGCCCAATCAGAGGGAAGAGGGAATGGAGCTGTCGGGGATGGGAGGGAGCCTGAGCTGTCCATCAGCCCTCAGATGGAGAGTCAACAGCCCCCAAATCTGGAGGGGCTGATGAGGAAGAGGAGGAACAGCTGGGTCCAGTGCCTGATGCACAGAAGGCAGAGGAGAGGAGAGCAGTGGAAATCTATGGGCTGGTCCTTGGGACAGAAGAGCCACCGCTGCTAGTGAAGCCACACCATAGCACTGGGGATAAAAGGCAGGGGGCAGAGATGGATAGGTATAGTAGACAACTATTCATCTCCCTATCAGACAGACTTGTAACTTTTTTGCTGGGCTGCCGGCACTCCTAATTAAATGAATCTTTGAGTTCACTTCAGAGGGTTTGTTGTGTTTGGGGAGCTGGGTCAAAACACTTGTATTGCCTTCAAGTACTTTGGAAGAACAGGCTCTTGTTTGTGGCAGCCCATCAAATATTAGAAGACTGCTATCACTTCATTCCTACTCCTTCTTTTCATTAAACTAGACATACCCAATTCATGCACCCATAGTTTATATATTTTTAGCCTTTGGTTCCCTAGTCATCTTTGCTGGTCTTCTCTGTACTCTTTCTAGAGTCTTAACATTTTTTTTTTTATATCATGGTGACCAAAACTGGAGGCAGTATTCCAAGCGTGGCCTTTCCAAGGCATTATAAAATGGTATGAACACTTGATGTGATCTTGATTTTATTCCTCTGTTAATGCATCCGAGGACTGCTTTGGCTCCCCCCCACTCCAAAGAGATGGTTGAAGATTCTGGGAAAAGAAGTCCACCTCTTAGAGGGAAGGGTCAGCATTGTTCTGAAAACATGGGAAAATGGGATTCAATCCTTCATCCAGATCAGTGCTGGGATTAAAAAAAAAATTACTACCGGTTCTGTGGGCGTGGCTTGGTGGGCGTGGCAGGGGAAGGATACTGTAAAATCTCCAGTCAGAGGTGGTATTTGCCGGTTCTCCAAACTACTCAAAATTTCTGCGACCGGTTCTCCAGAACTGGTCAGAACCAGATTTAATATCACCTCTGATCCAGATGTTGAACCAGCTTCTTCTGGCAAAAGAAGGCTCTAAATGAATCCCAGCGTGGATTGAGATGGTAAACTATCTTGTGATCAGGGCTGAGGCAGCTGTGATGAATGAGTTATACAAAGGGAAATGGATTTAAAATGCCCTCCTTCCAGAATTTGGAAGCAATGGAAACAGAGTCCTATATCTTCTGGCATAGACCACTATGAAACTATTATCTTTTTACCTGCTCTGAATGTACTATGAATCAAGGTCATTGAGGGAGCCCAATTGCTAATTTATCTCTTGTCAGGCAGAGAAATTCTCCCGGATACTTGCTCCTATCATTTTTCCTCCAGTCTAATGAAAGAACATTTTTCTTGAGAAATAGTGTTAAAGGAAAAGAGAAATTGGGATATATTGATCTGGGTAAATGTGTGATGTTCCTCCTCTTAATCGGTGATGAAATGACCAAGGGATGTGTGGCCTTGTAGACTCCTCTCTTAGAGATCTTCAACCTCCTTTTGGTCCCAAGGGAAGGTACCCATCTTCTCAGCCCATCGGTGGAGAGGTTTCCTCGGACAATGTTGTAGAAACCATATCTCCAAATTCTCTGCTCGTCAAGTGGTCAAGAATTGCAAAGGTCTCCTGAACCCTAAGTCTAAAACTAATCTAAGGAAATTAGGAAGGACATGATAGCAGTATTCCAGTATTTGAGGGGGTCAATTTATTTCCCAGAGCACCAGAAGACACCACAAGAAACCATGGATGGAAACTAATCAAGGAGAGAAGCAACCTAGAAGTAAGGAGGAATTTCCTAACTGTGAGGACAATTAACCAGTGGAAGGACTTGACTCCAGAAGTTGAGTGCTCCATTGCTGGAGGGTTTTAAGAAGAGTTTGGACAACCGTTTGTCTGAAATGGTGTAGGGTTTCTTGCCTTGGTCAGATGTTGGACTAGAAACATCAGAGGGTAGGACAAGAAACCATGGATGGAAATTAAGGAGAGAAGCAACCTGGAGCAAAGGAGAAACTTCTTAAGAGGGAGGACAATTAACTAGTGGAACAGTTTGCCTCCAGACATTCTCTGCACTGGCCCACATTAAAAAATTAAATTCTGTTGCCTTCTTTCAAAAGAAAGTATATATCTACTCAAACACATGTGCAACACACACACACACACACACACATAAATATTGCTAACAATTCATGGTTTTAACTTGGATTTCACTCCTTTTTTAAAATCATATTGCTATGCCATTTTGACCTTCTTTTACTCTGAATGATTTTTCCAAAAGAAATGCATAATAATGACACAGACTGACTACAAATAATAGAAGCGATACTTGGGGTGACATGAAAGCAGTATTTTCAATATTTGAGGGGATGCCACAAAGAAGAGGGAATCAAGCTATTCTCCAAAGCACCTGAAGGCAGGAGAAGGAGCCATGGCTGTAAACTAATCAAGGAGAGAAACAACTTAGAACTAAGAAGAAATTTTCTGACAGAACAATTAACCAGTGGAACTCCTTGCCACCAGAAGTTGTGGGTGCTCCAACAGTGGAGGATTTAAGAAGACACTGGACAACCACTTGTTTGGAATGATATAGGTTCTCCTGCTGGAACAGTGGGCTGGACTAGAAGACCTCTAAGATCCCTTCCTGCTCTATTCTGATTGCAGTTGCCTTTTGGGTGACTTTTGAAGTATGAGATCTAGTCTTGTTCTGATGCCACAAAATTTCTTTCTTGTTCTTCTGGACTTTGCTTAATCATTGTTTACCCATCGCAAATATTCAAAGATTATTAAGAAAACAAAGAAATAATGACTTGCTCTTACAGATCAAGTCCAGGAGATATTTTAAATGAATGCACCAGTTCTGGAAAGAACAACATGCAGAATCAGAAATCACAGAACAGAGGCTAGCAGATCAACACTGATTTATAATACAAAATAATATATTCAGAGAAGCAGACTTGGAAGAATGGCAAAGGTCTATCCAGGCAAGAAAATCGAAAGCTTGCCAGAAGTAGCTCACCTCAAAATAAAATAATAGAAAAACCAAGGAATCAGAAAAACACTGCGTGCAAAATAAAATTCTTCTAGTTGGAATAAATCACTGCTCTGTCCTTTAATGCTTTGTTGTTCTGGTTGTTTTTAGTTTAAGCTGGCAGGAATAGCCAACACTCTACATAATAGCCTCAAGATCCAGATGGATCTTGACAGACTTGAACACTGGGCCCTATCGAACAAAATGAAATTCAATGTAGAGAAAAGTAAAGTCTTGCACTTAGGCAAGAAGAACCAAAAGGACACATATAGACTGGGTGAAACCAGGATTAATAGCAGTAACTGTGAGAGGGATCTTGGAGCCTTAGTGGACAACCAGCTAAATATGAGACAACAGTGTGTGGCAGCAGCCAAAAAAGTCAATGCAATCCTGATTTGCATTAACAGAGGGATACAATCAACATCATGTAAATTACTAATACCACTCTGTAAAGCCGCAGTAAGACCACATCTAGAACACTACATCCAGTTTTGGTCACATTATGGAATACCCTGGGGAGAACCAGCATATCTAGGGATTAAGTTCATAATAATGGTCCATACTCAGAAGACCTGGGTTGAAATCCAGGGTCTGCTTTACAACTGGTTCATCCTGACTTTTATCAGTGATAGATGTGAATTTAAACAGAGAGCAAACTCCACTCCCTTCCAGCACTGTTGATGTTACCTGGCTAGGTCATGAAATGTCTGCAAGAAAACCACTAAGCTCAGACAGCACCAATTATCCTACAAAATTACAAATCTTCTCTAACTGTAGGTGGGATTCCGTAAGGTGTTTTCAACCTTGGCTGCTTCCAAATGTATGGAATACTCTTACCAAGGACAAGGGAATTGTGGGAGTTGAAGTCTATATCTCTGGATGTCATCAAATATGGTGTATGGAGATTCTCAGTTATCCAGGTCATGGCTGTCCCAAAGATGGTTTTTCAGGTGGCAACTGGACTTTGTTTTTTTTTCTCTGAAAATTGTTTGCTTCTCATCCAAGAAACTTCTTCAGCTCTGACAGGATAGTGGGGAATAAAAGGATTTATATTCCTTGCAGATGGCTGGTGATTTGCATACTTTTAGAGAGCTATTGAGGCCATTTGTAAGTTCATCTGTGTCATCAGGGTCACCTGAGTGGTGCAAATAGGTGTGTAGCCTCCTTGGCCACAGGAGAGATAAAATCTTGCAGAAATCACAGTCCTTTTAATAGTTCCAAGAAGGCACCAAACCCATTTGCACTACCCAGGTGACACTGAGGACATAGATACACCTCCAAGTGGCCTCAATGACTCTCTAAAAATATTGCAAATGACCAGTGTTATGGACTAAGCCAATGCGTCAGTAACAACCCTAATAGCTTTACTTTAACAGCAGGCTCGTAATCCTGCACTTCTCATTGGCCCGCGAATAGCAAGTTGTGATTGGTTGTTTCTGGCTGATCTGATTGGCTGACAGCGGGTCTCTCTGATTGGACGCTTGTTAGAGCGGTAAACTCAAATCATTGGTTGTTGTGACAGCAGCCAGCTCTATAAAAGAGCTGCTGCTGCCCAAGTATTTTGCTCTGTTCTGAAGTCACTAATAAAGAGTTGAAGTCACAGTTTGATGTCTCGTCTCCGTTCCTTGCGCCCACGATCAGGACTTAACACTGGCGACGAGGATGGGATGTGGAGACGATAGAGCTGACTAAACACTCATCGAACAAGGCAGAGCACGTGGCTGAGAGTGCACGCAACAAACGGCAGGATGACCAGCGGCGCCATACTACCCGCTCCATTTGACCCGGCAAACGAAGACTGGGACTCATATATGGACCGCTTCCAGATGTTCCTGGAGACCAACAATCTGAAAGATGCTATGCCTGGCAAGAAACGAGCGGTGTTCCTGACCCATTGTGGCCCCGCCGTTTTTAAAATGGCTAAGGCACTTGCCAAACTGGCGGAAGTGAAGACCATGGATTGGGATAACCTCACGCCGATCCTCCGGGCCCATTACGCACCCGCAGTACCTACGCTGATACGAAGACACGAGTTTTACCAGAGGGACCAACGGAAGAACAAGAGCATTGGAGACTTTGTAGCCGACCTCCGGAACCTGGGAGGACTTTGTGGTTTCTCAAACCTTGAGGAAGCCATGAGAGACCGAATAGTTCTGGGATTAGATGACCACACTGTGCAGAGCAAGATCATGGCAAAGGGAGACATCAGCCTCGCAGATGTCATCGCCGACGCAACTGCCGCAGAAGCAACCAGGAAATCAGCCACTCAAATGCGATGAGCGAACGCACCGCACCGCCAACTCGCTAGTGATAATACGCCTTCCTCTGAGAGGCACACTATTATTGCCCATCACGAAGACCTCGAATCATACTCAGACAATGCGGAAGAGGAGGTCAACCTGCTCAGCTCAGAACGAGATCAAAGGAACCAGAGACTTCTGCGCCAATGTGCTGGTTGCGGGGCAAACCATCTGCGATCAGACTGCGAATTCCTCGATGCACTCTGCCGTTCCTGTGGGCAAAGAGGCCACATTGCAAAGGTCTGCAGAAGCAAGCGAGGGTCGAGTCCAAGCTGGAGGGAGAATAATCTCTGCCAGGATACAGGCAACCCACCTGTAAATCGAGACCGCCTGAACCACCAATGGAACAAACACTACTACAGAAATCGAGCACCTGCCGCTTCAACAAGATGAGAAGAGGCACACCAAACTATCACTATAGGCCACGCTTCATCACTAGATGCAAGAAAGATCCGAGAAAGGTCACTATTGAGAATCGACCGTGCATGATGGAAGTCGATTCGGGGTCATCCCTATCGATGGTCTCCTGGAAAACCCTCAAACAGCTGATCCCTGCCATCTGTCGCCAGGACCTCAGCACTCAAAGAATCATCCTAAAGGACTACCAAGGGAACAGAATTCCGGTTGTCAGTTCCAGCCATGTCCAAGTATCCTTCAAAGACTGCACCACAACGCTTCCCCTGACTGTCGTCGATCATGACCGACCCAGTTTGTTAGGGTTTCAGTGGTTCACCCCACTCGGAATTGAACTAGCTGGGATCCACCAAACCAGAAGCGATGACTTTTGCACTCAAGCCAAAGATCGACAAGCAACTGGACAAATTAATAGCCCAGGGTGTGTTGGAACCGATTGACCATGCCCGATGGGAGACCCCAGTAGTAACACCCATAAAGCCAGATGGATCATTCAGAATTTGTGGGGATTACCAGGCTACCCTAAATCACATGCTTCAGCAGAGTGCTTACCCAGTACCGGTGGTCCAACACCTTCTTCAGTCCCTGGGTGGTGGAAAAATATTTGCGAAATTGGACTTAGCTCAGGCATACCAACAGCTACCCGTAGATGCGACAACTGCAGAAGCCCAGACTATAGTCACACACAGAGGTGCCTTCAAGTGCAATAGACTCCAATTTGGAGTAAGGGTGGAATCGGGCATTTTCCAAAGTCTGATGGAGAGACTATTACAAGGCATAAAAGGTGTCATGCCTTATTTTGATGACGTCTTAATAGGTGCCCCTACTAAAGAATTATTAGAACAACAACTCAGAATGGTTCTTCAAAAATTTAAAGACGCTGGCCTGAAGGTAAAAAGGGACAAGTGTCAACATTGTATGGAGAGAGTGGAGTTCCTGGGATACCTTCTCGACAGACAGGGAATCCACCCCTCCAAAAAAAAACTAACCGCAATCAAAAATGCCCCAAGACCTAGAAATAAGACAGATCTCCAAGCCTTCCTGGGACTCATTAACTTTTATAACATCTTCTTGCCCCAGAAGGTAACCGTAGCTGAGTCCCTACATGGACTTCTCGACAAAAAGGCTTCCTGGGTCTGAGGACGGCGTGAAGAATGAGCATTTCAACAAGTAAAAGACCTCTTAACTTCTGATGCTGTATTAATACAATACAATGAGACTCTACCCTCAATGGTTACCTGTGACGCCTGACCATTCGGAGTGGGAGCCATTTTAAGCCATGTCCTGCCAAATGGTAATGAGGCACCTATTGCGTTCTTTTCGAGAATTTTGTCTAAAACTGAAAGGAACTATAGCCAACTTGATAAAGAGGCTCTCGCCATTGTATCCGCAATTAAACGTTTCCATGAGTATGTTTATGGGAGACCCTTTGCCATAATTACAGACCACAAGCCGCTACTTGGCATTTTAGCAGGAAACAAACCAACTCCCCACATCTTATCACCAAGAATGACACATTGGTCGGAGTTTTTAGCCGCATATGATTACCAACTGCAACACCGCCCGGGGAAAGCTATTCCCCACGCTGACGCTTTCAGCCGCTCTCCGCTACCAGACGTCATAGATGACCCAGCTCCAACCCTAGCCATATTGCAAATTGAGACTCTTAAATCACCACCGCTGACCACTCGGGACATCGCCTCAGAAACGAAAAAGGACCCTTCTTTGGCACGAGTCTTCAGCTGGGTGGAACGGGGTTGGCCAGACAATGAACCCAATGACATTTTCAGGCCGTTCAGGAATCGACAGACAGAACTATTCTCTCAAAAGGGCTGCATCTTGTGGGGAGACAGAGTCGTCATCCCGGAGAAATTGCAACATAAAGTTTTGAAAATGTTGCACGATGGACATCCAGGCATTGTGAGGATGAAGGCATTGGCAAGGAGTTACGCATGGTGGCCAGGCATAGATAAGCAGATAGAGACCTGGGTGGCGACGTGCAGCAAGTGCCAGGAGATTCGCTCTGCTCCTCCAAAAACACCCCCAACTCAGTGGGAAACGCCTTGAGGTCCCTGGTCCCATATCCACATCGATTTTGCGGGACCCACAAGAGGACACACTTTCCTTCTAACCGTGGATGCCTATTCTAACTGGCTCGAGGTCCACAAAATGAAAAGCACCACCACAGAGGCGGTCATTAAAAAACTGAATAAGTTATTCACTATCCACGGATTGCCGGATGTCCTGGTCTCCGACAATGGCCCTCAATTCACTGCCCTGGCATTCGAACAGTACCTAGCAGACCGGGGCATCTGCCATGCCTTAACATCACCAGCTCACCCTGCGGCCAACGGTAGGGCTGAGCGAATGGTCCGATTTGTAAAAAAGACCTTACACAAGATGGACTAGGGCAACATTGACCACAAGATAACAAGGATGCTTCTCCTCCAACATATTACTCCAAGCAGCACCACAAACAGAACCCCAGCCGAACTCCTGATGGGCCGAAAACTTCGCTCACATCTTGATCGCCTCCACCCTGCTTACACACCAGAACAACCCCTGGGATCCAGCAGCAAGTGTCGATCATTCCAGGAAGGCGACCCCGTTTTTGCAAAAAACTTCTCGGGTGACCCATTGTGGGTCCCCGCTACCATAATGCAACTTACGGGGCCCTGATCCTACCGTCTACAAACTGCGGATGGAAAAATGTGGAAGCGCCACATAGACCAGCTTCGATCCAGACTAGCATCTACTCCCATCTCATCCCCTGGATCTCAAAATGGGAGGGGGGGGAGGGACATCGAGGGGGCTGAAAAAGAAATAGCAGATGACTTAACAATCGGAACCCAGCAGTCTACACAACCAACCATGGGATACTCACCACCAGAAGGAGAACTGAGCCAGGAAATTTCCTCGCCGCGTAACAGCACCGTGATGGAAACAGATCCAGGGAACCTGGATGACAGCATTGGTGAGAGCAGAGAGGACAGCCCAGAGCCATTCAACGAAACAGCGGGACCGTTTTCGCCACCCAGCTCAGCAAGCAGCCCACCGGAACCAGAGCCAGGACAGAAACCGGTGGAACAGCGCAAGCCAAGCAGACAGGTGAAGCGACCTGCCTACTTACGAGAATACGTCACCCCACTCCTCAGATGGAACCTAGGGGGGAGGGGTGTTATGGACTAAGCCAACCCTTATAGCTTTACTTTAACAGCAGGCTCGTAATCCTGCACTTCTCATTTGCCTGCGAATAGCGAGTCATGATTGGTCATTTCTGGCTGATCTGATTGGCTGACAGCGGGTCTCTGATTGGACGCTTGTTAGAGTGGTAAACTCAAATCATTGGTTGTTGTGACAGCAGCCAGCTCCATAAAAGAGCTGCTGCTGCCCAAGTATTTTGCTCTGTTCTGAAGTCACTAATAAAGAGTTGAAGTCACAGTTCGATGTCTCGTCTCTGTTCCTTGTGCCCATGATCAGGACTTAACAACCAACTTTCTGCAAGGAGTATAAATTCTTCCCTTCCCCATCATCCAGTCAGAGCTGAAGAGCCTTCTTGAATGAGAAGTAAAACGTCTTCAAAGATAAAACCAGAAAGTCCAAGTACCTCTTGAAAAAGGACTTTTGGGATCACCAAAGATGGGAAACAAACATTTTAGGCAGGGCTTGTGCGGTCTCTCATCTCTCTAGCTCCAACCACTTTGTTTACTGGATCCTCATAATTTTCTCGGAAAAGACCTCTTTCTTTTAAGTATAGCTGCTTTCAGCCCAATCATTGGCATGAAGACAAACCACAATCAAGGGAGCAGAAGATGGTGCCAGCTACTTCTACATGCCTGCAAAGGGGACAATAACATTTTGTGGGATGGACAGTCATAAAACATTGCAATGTTGTTTTGGAAAATCTGATAATTATATGAGAATTGGCTTGGAGTGCATGGTAGAAAATGTTAACTTCATAGATGCAGCAGGGATGATATGGAAAGTTAGCTCTCCATCACTTCTTTGAACCAAGGGAAATCTCTAATTATACAGGTAGTCCTTGACTTAAAACAGTTCATTTAGGGACCATTCAAAGTTATGATGACACTGAAAAAAAGTGACTTATGACTGTTTTTCACACTTACAACCATTGCGGCCATCCCAAGGTCAGGTGAACTGGGGTTCAATGGTCTAGTGAAGAGAAGGACTGGAGGAGACATGATCGCACTATTCCAATATTTGAGGGGCTGGCACAGAGAGGAAGGGATCAAGCTATTTAGAGGCAGCAGCCAAAAAAGCTAATGCAATCCTAAGCTTGATTAACAGAGGGATACAATAGAGATCAAGGGAGGTACTAATACCACTCTATAAAGGCTTAGTAAGACCACACCTAGAGTACTGCATCCAGTTTTGGTGACCACACTATAAAAAGATGTTGGGACTCTAGAAAAAGTGCAGAGAAGACCAACCAGGACGATGAAGGCAGGATAAACCTACAAAGAACAGTTGCAGGAACTGGGCATGGCTAGTCTAGTGAAGAGAAGGACCGGAGAGACAGGACAGCAGTCTTCCAATATTTGAGGGGCTGTCACAGACAAGAGGGGGACAACCTATTTTTCGAAGGCCAGACAAGGAACAATGGATGGAAATTGATCAAGGAGAGATTCAACCAGAAATAAGGAGAAAGTTCTTCCTGTGACAAGGAGACCAATCAACCAATGAAACAGATGAGCCAGCCATGAGCTGCAGCTGCCAAAAAAAGCCAACACAATTTTAGGCTGCATTGTAAGGGATAGAATCCAGATCACGTGAAGTGTTAATACCGCTTTACCATGCCTTGGTTAGACCCCACTTGGAATACTGCATCCACTTTTATTCGCCACAATATAAAAAAGATGTTGAGACTCTGGAAAGAGGGCAGAGAAGAGCAACAAAGGTGATTAGAGGACTGGAGGCTGAAACATATAAAGAACAGTTGCTGGAACTGGGTATGTCTCGTTTAATTAAAAGAAAGACTGGGGTGACATGATAGCAGCCTTCCAATATTTGAGGGGCTGCCACAAAGACGATGGAGGTCAACATATTCTCCAAAGCCCCTGAAGGCAGGAGAAGAAACAATGGGTGGAAACTAATCAAGGAGAGAAGCAATCTGGAACTAAGAATACATTTTCTGACAGTTAGAAGAATTAACCAGTGGAACGCCTTGCCTCTAGAAGTCGTGGGTTGTCCATCACTGGAGGCTTTTAAGAAGAGACTGGACAGCCACTTGTCTCAAATTGTATAGGGTCTCCTACTTGAGCAGGGGACTAGACTAGAAGCCCTCCAAGGTTCCTTCCAACTCTATTCTGATTGAAATACCATTTGCAATTTACTGACAGGGAGAACAATGGAGGTTGTGGATGCTTCATCACTGGAGGCTTTTAAGAAGAGATTGGACAACCATTTGTCTGAAATGATACAGGGGGTTGATTAGAAAACTTCCAAGGAAACGTGGTCTTCAGTAGGTTCTGACCAGTTCTGGAGAACCGGTAGTGAAAATTTTGAGTAGTTTGGAGAACCAGCAAATACCACCTCTGATTGGCCCCACCAACCCCATCTATTCTCTGCCTCCCTGTTGATCAGCTGGGTCTCCTTTGGTTGCCCTGCACAGGAGAACGGAGCTGGAAAGCAGGTTAGTGGGGTGGGGAGGGAATGGGGATTTTGCAGTATCCTTTCCTTGCCATGCCCACCAAGCCACACCCACAGAACTCGGAGTAATTTTTTTTTGAATCCCACCACTGCCTCCAAGGTCTGTTCCAACTGCTATTCTGTTATTCATCAGATCATTTTAAACTTTTTCCCACTGCGTGTTATGTTTTCGTTGCCTCTATGAGCAGGAGAAGACCTCTGGCTGATCTTCCTGAAATGGTCCATTCTCCTAATGTTTTTTTTCTCCAAACCAGAGATCTCCAAACTTGGCATTATTTAACTCTTGTGGACATCAACTGCCAGAATTCCTCAGTCAGCTACTCTGGCTCAGGAATTCTGGGAGTCGAAGTCTCCAAGTCAGAGGTGGCATTCAGCCAGTTCTGACCAGTTCTGGAGAACCGGTAGCGGAAATTTTGAGTAGTTCAGAGAACAGCAAATCCCACCTCTGACTGGAGATTTTACAGGATCCTTCCTCTGCCACGCCCAAGCCATGCCCACAGAACCGGTAGTAAAAAAAATTGAATCCCACCACTTGCTGCAAGTCTTTAAAACCCTCATTTAGGGAAAAGAACTGTTAGGAGAATGGGCCATTTTAGGAACACAAGAGCTAGAGGCCTTCTTCTGTTCTATACCTTGAATTATCCTCCTGCTTCCATGAATTATTGACATCAGAAAAACCACAGAGATATCAGTTGGAGGTGATGGCAATGTTATTTTTCTGAAGGGATGAATCAAGGATGAATTAATGAGCAGTGATGGATAAAAAGAGAAGCCACATTTAAATGAAGGGAGAGGAAGGCAGCAATCAAACATGACAATCCATCATCAGGTGCCTTTCAGAAAAGGTGGGTGGCTTCCAAACAGGTGTCACTGGATTTTAAGAAATGTACACCCCTAGGAAGATTGCTCTGGGCTCCTGTTTCTGTCAAAACCTGGCCTTAGATGCATGGCTTCCTCATCCATCATAGTTGTTGTTTTTTCTTTTCTGATTTAAGAACCTGCCTTAATGGTCTTGAAGCACGCTGATTAAAAAAAAACAACAAAAAAAAAGCTTGCCAAGTGCTTGGCTTTGTGTCCATCAAGGCTTTTGGAAAAAGGGAGTGGAGTGTCAGCTGTCTGCATCCAAATTAAGGAGATTGTCAAGAAAATCAGGCAGTCCAGATGAATACATACAGGTGTATTGTATGCTGCAGCTCTCTCTACGAGAATCTGAACTCATAATGTTCAAAGCAAGTTGGAGGTAGATAAGAGTCAATGGAATTCAAGGTGGGCTGGATTTAGATTTTTTTGTGGGTGTGAAGGGACTTAAGATTGATGACGTGTTTGTCCCCTCCCTTTGGATCAGCCTGGTCATGGATGGATGGATGGATGGATAGATAGATAGATAGATAGATAGATAGATAGATAGATAGATAGATAGATATGATAGGTAAGTAGGTTTAGATAGATAGATAGATAGATAGATAGATAGATAGATAGATACGTAAGTACGTACATACATACATACATACATACATACATACATACATATAGATGGTAGGTTGGTAGGTAGGGATAGATAGGTAGATAGACAGTTATAGATGGTTGGTTTGTAGGTGAGTATAGATAGATGGAAGGTAGATAGGTAGGTAGGTAGATAGACACATAGATAGATATAGATGGTAGGTAGGTAGATAGCAGAGGTGGTATTCAGCAGGATGTGACCAGTTCTGGAGAACCAGTAGCAGAAATTTTGAGTAGTTCAGAGAACCGGCAAATCCCACTTCTGACTGGCCCTGACCCCATCTATTCTCTGCTTCCTGAGTCCCAGCTGATTGGCTAGGTCTACTTAGGTTGCTCTGCAAGGAGAATGGAAAGCAGGTTAGTGGGGGTGAGGAGGGAATGGAGATTTTGCAGTTACCTTCCTTTGCCATGCCCGCCAAGGCATACCCACTAAGCCATGCCCACAGAACCAGTAGTAAAAATGTTAAATCCGACCACTGGTAGATAGCTAGTAGATAAGCAGGCAGGCAGGCAGACAGACAGACAGATAGTCAAGCACTGGAAATCAGGAGTCCATGAAGTTCAAATGAATATATAGGTTTATTGTAAGCTTATGTTCTCTACAGGAATCTGAACTCCCTGCAGTCAAAGCAAATTGGAGGTCGATAAGAGTCAACAGAATCCAAGGTAGGTTGGATTTAGGTTTCTTGTAGGCATGAAGATATTCAAGACTGATGATACATTTGACCCCTCCCTCAAGCTCATCCTGGTCATCTCCTATAGATTGTGATCTGTGTAGACTTACACAAGGTGTCAAACCCTCAGCTTTTGGACAAGGGAGTCCAACATCTCTGCTCACAGCCAAGGCTGAATGGCTCTTCCCAAAATAAGGAGCAGATCATGGCTTAATGTGATGGCTAAGTTGACACAATCTGCTAAGATAACATGGGGGGATCCCATAACTGGTTGAATCACAAATGTTTCATTTTCCATTTTAGCCAACCTTTAGCCAGGATTAAGGTATGAGTTAGACCTCCATTCTCTTATGAAATATTCTCTCAATAAAACCAGAATTATTCTCTTCAATTATTGACTCGTGGTTTGAAACGACAACCTTCCATTTCCCCATTTCTTCACACAATATTCAGATCGCAATTTAAGACGATTTCATTATTTTTATTAATAGTCTAATTTCTTCTCTTTACGGTCATGGGGATGGTTCTTTTTTCCACCCAGAAGGTTGTTTTAATTATCTATGATTAGGTTACACAATTGTGCTGATCTTGTTTTTCTCTCTCTATTCAAACCATTTTATTGTGTTGCCTTATGTCTTTTGGTTACATAACATGGTGTTGCTTTTTTCTTTTCTTTAATGCTGATTGAATGTCTAACAAATATGTTAAATAACAGAAGTAATAAAAACCAGGAGGCAATCTGTAATAGCCAGTGGAACACAAACCCATAACTTGTAAAAACACTGGGAAATACAATGTGAAGCTCTTCTGCATTCAAAAGTCACTTTAGAACATTGAATATAAGAGGGATGGAAGGGACTTTCAAGGTCTTCTAATCCAAAGCTCTAATCCAGCATCCCAAAGGTACTTTTTTACAAGAGGCAACTGGACTTTCTGGTTTTTCTTTGAAGAACGTTTCGCTTCTTGTCCAAGAAGCTTCTTCAGCTCTGACTGGGTAGTGGGGAATGGCAGGTTTTTCTGCTTTTCTGGACCAGAAAGTCCAGTTGTCTCCTGCAAAAAGCACCTTTGGGACAAGCATGACCTAGATGACAAAGAATCTCTTAGTTGCTGTTGTAAACACAATGATTAAATTATTTTTCCTGGATGTCCGGAGAATCTTTATATCTCAGAAAACTTCTATAAGGGTAGCAGTTTGGATAATGGCTTGGATTCTGAATATTAGAATAGAATAACAGAGTTGGAAGGGACCTTGGAGATCTTCTAGCCCAACCCCCTGCTCAGGCAGGAAACTATACCATTCCAGACAAGTTTTTATGCAATCTTTTCTTCCAGTGATGGAGCACCCACAACTTGCGGAGGCTCGATGTTTCAATGATGAATTGTTCTTACTTACAGGAAATTTCTCCTTATTTCAAGGTTGGATCTATCTCCCACCCATCACTTCTTGTCCTGCCTTCAGGTGCTTTGGAAAATAGGTATTTCCCTGTGACAGCTTCAAGTACCAGAAGACAGCTATCATGTCAGCCCTAGTCCTGAATATGTTCTTGCAGATGTTTCATTACCAAACTAGGTAACATCTTCAGTGCTAAATGGGAGTGGAGTTTGTTCTCTTTCTACATACTAGTGGCATTTCCTGCCAGTGTTGGGACAAGAGTTCTGATGTTGTTACCTGATTTGATCATGAAATGTTCAGCCAAGCTCAGAGAGCCCTAGTAAAATTGTCTGTGCTTTAGAGTAGAGTAGAGTAGAGTAGAGTAGAGTAGAGTAGAGTAGAGTAGAGTAGAGTAGAATAGAATTCTTTATTGGCCAAGTGTGATTGGATACACAATGAATTTGTCTTTGTGTACTGCATATGCTCTCAGTGTACAAAAAGGAAAAAATACATTAATCAATAATCAAGAACAACTTAGTGATAGTCATAGGTTACTAATAAAACTATATAAATTGTAAAGATACAAGCAACATGGTTATAGTCGTAAGTGGGGAAAGAGAGATACTATGAAGGGTGAGAGGAATAATCATAATACAGTCTTAGTAAACAAGTTAACAGTGTTGTGGGAATTAGTTATTTGGCAGAGTGATGACATTTGGGGGGGAAAAAACTGTACTTGTGCTGAATTGTTCTGATGTGCAGTGCCCTGTAGCGTCATTTTGAGGGTAGGAGTTGAAATAATTTATGTCCAAATTATGTAGAAGTTGAAACAATTTTTGAAGACTTTAGCTGGGAAGGAGCTAAGGAACATGACAAGGAACAAAGGGATGGTCAGATGGGATCAAACAATCCCAAATACATAGACTTTCAGAATTGGGCCCTCCAAGGAATCTTTTTTTTTTTCCAAAAAAGCATTTTCAATTTGGTATGAAATGAAAGGGCTCCTGTGATGTCCATTCTCTTGAGAAGAAATATGTAATTTGTTTGTTCAAAAGACAGCGCTCACATCCGCCCCAAATGGCATTTAAATGTTAATCAAGTCAGGAAATGGGAAAATACATGCCAATCTTGATTCCATTTAAGGTCAAGGATTTTCTTTTTTCTTCGAGGAGGGCTCTGTGTTTGTTCTGAATTTGAAATTCTTGATGGATCACCAAGGAAGTTCCTTTGTCCTTTTATGAAAAGAAAGGATAGGAGTGACATGATAGCAGTTTTCCAATATCTCAGGGCCTGCCACAAGAATAGCTTGACTCCTTCTTCTTTGTGGCAGCCCCTGAGATATTGGGACACTGATATCATGTCTCCCCTGGTCCTTTTTTTCATCACACTAGATATACCCAGTTCCTGCCACCATTCTTCATATGTTTTAGGCCTCCAGTCCCCTAATCCTCTTGGTTGCTCTTCTCTGCACTCTTTCTAGAGTCTCAACATCTTTTTTACATTGTGGTGACCAAATCTGGATGTGACCAAGGCATTATAAAGTGGTATAAATACTTCACATAGTCTTGATTCTATCCCTCTGTTAATGCAGTCTAGAACTGCATTCAGTTTTGGTCGCCATGATGTAAAAAAGATGTTGAGACTCTAGAAAAACTGCAGAGAAAAGCAACCAAGAGGATTAGGGGACTGAAGGCTAAAACATATGAAGAACGGTTGCAGGAATTGGGTATGTCTAGTCTAATGAAAAGAAGGACTAGGTGTGATATCATAGCAGTGTTCCAATATCTCAGGGGCTCCCCCAAAGAAGAGGGAGTCAAGCTATTTTGCACTACTATTCTGCACTACTATTCTGCACTACTATTACTATTAATCTTCTCATCACTCCTTATCACCCATCCCCTCCCACTTTTGAAAATATGACGGTAACTTTGTTGCTTGTATCCTTACAATTTATATTGACTGTTTCCTAATATGATTTGATTACTTATTGTACCCTATGACTATTATTAAGTGTTGTGCCTTATGATTCTTGACTCTTGATGAATGTATCTTTTCTTTAATATATACTGAGAGCAATTGCACCAAGACAAAATCCATGTGTGTCCAATCTCACTTGACCAATATAGAATTCTATTTTATATGCTGTTCTATTCTCCAAAGCATCTGAGGGCAGGACTAGAACCAATGGGTGAAAACTAACCAAGGAGAGAAGCAACTTAGAACTAAGAAGAAATTTCTTGACAGTGGAGATCAATTAATCAGTGGGACAACATGCTTCCAGGAGTTGTGAAGGCTCCAACGAAGTTTTAAAGAAGAGATTAGATAACCATTTGTCTGGTGTAGGGTTTCCTGCCTAAGCAGGGGGTTAGACTAGATAGAAGACCTCCAAGGTCTCTTCTAACTCTGTTGTTCTATTCTATTCTATTCTATTCTATTCTATTCTATTCTATTCTATTCTATATTCCATATTCCATATTCCATATTCCATATTCCATATTCCATATTCCATTCTATTCTATATTCATTCCAATATTCTATTCTATTCTATTCTATTCCATTCCATTCCATTCCATTCCATTCCATTCCATTCCATCCCATATATTCTATTCCATTCCATTCCATTCCACTCCATTCTACTCCATATATTCTATTCTATTCTATTCTATTCTATTCTATTCTATTCTATTCTATTCTATTTCATTCCATTCTATAAACTTATCTATCTTAGATTATCCTGAAAAATCACACTTTCTACTGAAATAAATACATTTTCTAAAGATGGAGCTGTACCCAATCTCCAAAGGAAGCTGACCTTTTCAATTGAGAATAGATACGAAAGAAAATCACTGAATGGTTATAGATGATATATGGGATAGAATAGAATATTTTATTGGCCAAGTGTGATTGGACACACAAGGAATTTGTCTTGATGTAAATTTATTTTTTATTTTATTTATTTATTTATTTTATTTTATTTGTCAATCGCTTACAAGATAATAGGTATAAGTATAAACATAATTATGAATATATGAAGTGGATATAAGAAAAATAAAAAGAAACAATAGGACAGGGATGGTGGGCATGTTGGTGCGCTTATGCACGCCCCCTGCAGACCTCTTAGGAAAGGGGTGAGGTCAATAGTAGACAGTCTAAGGTTAAAGTTTTTGGGGTTTGGGGAAGAAACCACAGAGTCAGGTAGAGGATTCCAGACATTGACCACTCTGTTGCTGAAGTCGGATTTCCTGCAATCAAGTTTGGTGTGATTAACCTTGAGTTTGTATCTCTTGTGTGCTCTTGTATTGTTATGGTTGAAGCTGAAGTATTCATTGACAGGTAGGACATTGCAATGTATGATTTTATATACTATACTTAGGTTGGACTGAAGGCGGCGTAGTTCTAGGTTTTCTAGGTCTAGAATTTCAAGTCTGATGGTATAAAGTATTCTGCAGTATACATAAAGTATATATAAAAAGTATACATAAAAGAAAAGATACATTTGTTAAGAATCAAGAATCATAATGTACAACGCTTAATGATAGTCACAGGGTACAATCAGCAATCAAATCATACGAGGAAACAGTCAATATAAATCGTAAGGATACAAGTGACAAAGTCACAGTCCTACAATCACAAGTGGGAGGGGATGGGTGATAGGAGTGATGAGAAGATTAAAAGTAATAGTAATGCAGTCTTTGTAATAGTTGAACAGTGTTGAGGGAATATATCAACTAGATAGATAGATAGATAGATAGATAGATAGATAGATAGATAGATAGATACATACATACATACATACATAGATACATAGATACATAGATAGATAGAAAGAGATAGAGATAGAGATAGAGATAGAGATAGAGATAGAGATAGAGATAGAGATAGAGATAGAGATAGAGATAGATAGATAGATAGATAGATAGATAGATAGATAGATAGATAGATATAGATATATACTATTATGTCATATTTCACACCTCTGCCATGTTGCTCATTATCATCCTTGATGAACTAAAAAAGAATATTATTTGGCTTTGACTTTATGATCATGTAACACCAGTAGTCCTCGACATTCGGCCACAATGAGACCCACAATTTCTGCTGCTAAGGAAGACCGTGGTTACGTGACTTTTGCCTCCTTTTTATGATCTTTCCTTCCACAGTTGTTAAGTGAATCGCTGGGGCAGTAAAGTGCATTACACAACTGTTAAACAAATCTGGCTTCCCAAGTTGACTTGCGGGCCAGAAATTTGCAAAAGGGGGAATCACACGAGCTTGGGACACTTCAACCATCATAAATCTGAATCAGTTGACAAGCATCTGAATTTTGATCAGGTAACCCTGGGGATGCTGCATCGGTTGTTAGTGGTTAGGACAAAACAGTCTAAAGTCCCTTTTTTTTCCAGTGGTATAAGTTTGAATGGTCACTAAATGAACTTTTGAAAACAGGATTACCTGTGTTGATCAGGAAAAAATGAGATATAAAGAATGGTCCAAGCAGTCGGGAAGTGGTGGGTCCAAAGGTAGCAGCATCAAAGACTATAAAAAGTGGGAAAGATCCATAGATACAGACATATAGACCACCACTAGATGGACTCGCAACTGGCTGGCAAACCGTACTCAATGAGTAGTCTTTAATGGTCTAAGTCTACATGGAGGGAAGTAAGCAGTGCGGTGCCACAAGGTTCCGTCTTAGGCCCAGGACTCTTCAATATCATTAACGACTTAGGTAATAGAAGGGGAACTTACCAAATTTGCAGATGATACTAAGCTGGCGGGAATAGCTAACACCCAAGAAGATAGGCTCAAAATCCAGATGGATCTTGACAGACTAGAACACTGGACCATATCTAACAAAATGAAATTCAATGTAGAGAAAAGTAAAATCCTACACTTAGGCAAGAAAAACCAAAAGTACACATATAGACTGGGTGAAACCAGGGATCTTGGAGTCTTAGTGGGCAATCAGCTAAATAGGAGCCAGCAGTGTACAGCAGCAGCCAAAAAAAAGCCAATGCAATCCTAAATTGCATTAACAGAGGGATAATATCAAGTGAGGTACTAATACCACTCTATAAAGCCTTAGTAAGACCACACCTAGAGTACGGCATCCAGTTTTGGTCAACATACTATAAAAAAGAGGTTGAGACTCTAGAAAAAGTACAGAAAAGAGCAACCAAGATGATTAGGGGGCTGGAGGCTAAAATATATGAAGAACGGTTGCAGGAACTGGGCATGGCTAGTCTAGTGAAAAGAAGGGAGCAGAGGAGACATGATAGCAGTCTTCCAATATTTGAGGGGCTGCCACGAAGAGGCAAGGCACCTGAAGGCCAGACAAGGAATAATGGATGGAAAATGAACAAGGAGAGATTCAACCTGGAAATAAGGAGAACCTTTTTTTCAGTGAGAACAATCAACCCATGGAACAGAAGTTGCCTTCAGAAGTTGTGGGAGCTTCATCACTGGAGGCTTTCAAGAAGAGACTGGACTGCCATTGGTCAGAAATGGTGTAAGGTCTCCTACTTGGGTAGGGGAGTTGGACTAGGTGACTTACAAGGTCCCTTCCAACTCTGTTAATCTGTTATTTATATTAGATAGTGGTAGAGGGGGAGATCCAGGGGGGTGTTCCCCGATCCAGCCCTTTGTCTGCATCTTGTGGAGAACGAAGGGCAAGAAGAATGCAAATGCGATCTGAAAAGAGAAGTGACATTTGGAGCTGCATTACCTTAAAGTCAATATCATTACCTCTGATATTTACCATGGCACGTGAGGCTTAGAATGAAATGACAAAGTTCTTCCATCTCCCCGTCTGCTCAACGGCTTTGGCCATGCTGTTTTGTATTGGCTTGCACTTATTGGCCTGTGCAAATTAACATTTCCCAAACCCTCCAGCACAGGTTGGGAGTGTGGAAAAACAAGGAAACAAAACAAAACAAAATTAACAAACCCAGTGTTGTATTGGAGGGGATCTATTTTTGCAAATGCCATGGTGGCAAAGTAGTTAGGACACAGTATTACTGGATGACTCTGCAGATTGCTGGCAGTTTGATTCTGATCGGCTGAAGGTTCACTCAGCCTTCCATCCTTTGGTAAAATGAGAACCCAGATTGCTGGGGGCCATATGTAAAAACCACTTAGGGAGGGCTGCAAAGCAGTGTGCAATGGTATATAAGTCTAAGTGCTATTGCTGTTCCTTCCTTCCTCCCTTCCTTTCTCCATGCTGGCACAGTGGTTAGAATGCAGTATTACAGGTTAACTCTGCCAACTGCTAGCAGTTTGATTCTCACCTTCTTCTAGTCCAAAGGTCTTCAAACTTGGCATGTTTAAGACTTGTGGATTTCAACTCCCAGAATTCCTGAGCTAACATGACTGGAGAAGGAATACTGGGAATTGAAGTCCACAAGTCTTAAAGATGTCAAGTTTGAAGTCTAACCTATTGAAAAGAAGGGTTAAGGAGGACACAAGAAGTGTCTTCCGTTATTTGAGGGACGGTCACAGAGAAGAAGGGATTGACTTATTCTCCAAAGCCCCAGAAGGCAGAACAAGTAGTAAGGAGTGGAAGTTTATATATATATATATATAAAGATCTGAAATAGAAGTAAGGGTAAACTTCCTGACAGTGAGAACAATCAATGGAACACCTTGCCTCTAGAAGGTGTGAATGCTCATCAATGGAGGTTTTCAAAAAACAGACTATTTGACCGAGATGGTCTAAGGTTTCCTTCCTTGAGCAGAGGGTTGTACTGGATGACCTCCCAGCCCTATGACTCTGCCTTCTATGCTGATGGAGCACGTATTCAATCCTTCCTCTTTCTCCATCTTTCAGAAGATGCACCTGGGAAGCTTCCCGTGCCTTGCGAAGTTGGAAAAACGCGGCACAGTCTCTTTGAAGATGAAAGTTGCCATTCAGCAGCTCCGATTTCATTTATTAGTAAAGAGACAATTCTATTCGCACAGGAATGACCAATGAGATGACATCAATTGTCTTCACTTCAAAAGAGGCCTCTTCCTCATTAACATATCTTTGTAATCTGACTCGAAGAGAACTTCCTTTTCTCCTCCCATCGCCATGATGAAGGGAAAGATTTGCCAGGTATGACATTATCTTAAGCAAGAGATCAAGGCATCTTCTTTCCTTTTGTGGAAATGTGTGTGTGTGTGTGTGTGTGTGTGTGTATGTGTTCCCCAAGAGTTTTGACAGAGCTAGCACAGGCGGAAGATTTTTGCCTTCAAGAAGAAATTCTCCATATTAGTTCTGTACATCCTAATACCGAGGAGGAGAATGAGAGAAATTTCAATGGATAGAGATTTCGGGAGACGAGAATGCATACTGATTAAGAAATGAGGGGTCTCAAATTAGCACTGATGAAAAAAAAACACCAAAAAATCCCTACACTATCTTTACTGCAATGAAGAACAGCAGCTGTGGTCTTGGCATCTCTTGGTAGGAGATGATCAGGCAGAGACTGAGGGAGGGGTCAAATGTGTCATCAGCCTGGAGCATACTCACAAGAAATTTAAGTCCAGAACACTTTGAATTCTGTTAACTATTATCTACCTCCAATTTGCTTTGACCGCTAGGAGTTCAGATTCCTGTAGAGAGCATGAGCTTGAAATAAACTGATACACTCACTTGAATTGCCTGGACTCGTTGAGTTCCAGTGCTTGACTATAGTTTCTCTCTCTCTCTCTCTCTCCCTCCCTCCTCCCCCCTCTCTCTCTCATCTTCCTCTCTCTCTCTCTCTCTCTCTCCATTATCTATCTATCTACAGTCTCTCTCTCTCTTTCTCTCTTTCTCTCTCTCTCTCTCTTCCTCTCTCTCTCTCTCTCTCCCTCCCTCCTCCCCCCCTCTCTCATCTTCCTCTCTCTCTCTCTCTCTCTCTCTCCAGTATCTATCTATCTACAGTCTCTCTCTCTCTTTCTCTCTTTCTCTCTCTCTCTCTCTTCCTCTCTCTCTCTCTCTCTCTCTTACAGTATCTATCTACAGTGTCTATCTATCTATCTATCTATCTATCTATCTATCTATCTATCTATCTATCTATCTATCTTTCTTTCTATCTATCTTTCGATCGATCTTTCTATCGATCTATCGATCTATCTATCATCTTCCTCTCCCTCTCTGTCTCCCTCTCTCTCTCTCTCCCTCCCTCCCTCTCTCTCTCATCTTCCTGTCTCTATCTGTCTATCTATCTATCTATCTATCTATCTATCTATCTATCTATCTATCTATCTATCTATCTCTGTCTGTCAGTCTGTCAGTCTGTCTGTCTGTCTGTCTGTCTATCAATCAATCATCTTCCTCTCTCTCTTTCTCTCCCTATTAATAATAAAGTAGAATAATAATAGAATAATAGAGTTGAAAGAGACATTGGGGGGACTTCTAGTCCAACCCCCTGTTCTATACCAACTCAGACAAGTGGTTGTCCAATCTCTTCTTGAAAACCTCCAGTGATGGAGTACCTATAACTTATGAAAGGAAGCTGTTCCATTGGTGAATTGTCCTTACTGTTAGAAATTCCAGGTTGATTCTTTCCCTGATTAGTTTCCATCCATGGTTTCTTGTCCTGCCTTCATGGGCTTTGGAGAATAGCTTGACTGCTTCTTCCTCTCTGTGGCAGCCCCTCAAATGCTGGAAGACTGCTATCATGTCACTCTTAGTCCTTCTCTTCACTAAACTAGACATACCCAATTCCTGCAACCGTGCTTTGTATGTTTCAGCCTCCAGTCTCCTAATCACCGTTGTTGCTCTTCTGTGGGCTCTTTCTCGAGTTTCAACATCTTTTTTGATAATGGGGTGGCCAAAATTGAATGCATTATTCCAAGTGTGGTGTGAAGACTTCAAACAAAGTGAACACTCATTTCCTCCCACTAAAACTGTAAGGATGCAGCTGAACTCTCTGGGAGCTAAAATTACTGATCCTCCCTTCTCCTTTTTCTTTATAAAACAGCTAGAAAGTTCATTTGAGGACAAGTTGGAATGCAACTGAGAAGCCAACATGAGTCTCTACCACTACATGGGAAAGAAAGAGAATTAAGGCTATTTTTAAGTGGAAAAGAATCCCTTCTCTTTTTTTCCTCCAGGGTTAAGATTTTGTGCTTTTTGATGTTTCTATTTTGTTAGAAAAAGAAAAAGAAAAGGGTTTCTCCTTGACAGTCTCTCTTCAGCTGTGGGTGGGAAGAAGACAATCTGGACAGCAAAGGAAGATACATTTTGGTGTCTGTTGAAACAATGGTAGGGTCAAAGTTTTGCCTGATTTACTGAACTGGATAATAGTCAAAGGGCTGGGTGCCTATGACAGGACTAGAACTCACCATCTCCTGGTGATTGGCCCAAAATCACCCAGCCAGTGAACAGAACTAAAACTCACTTTCTCCTGGTGATTTATACAAAGTCACCCAGCCAGTTTTCATGTCCAAGGTGGGACTAGAACTCACACTCTCCCTGGTGATTGACCCAAAATCACCCAGTCAGCTTTCATGCCTATGGTGGAACTAGAACCTACCAACTCCTGGTAATTGGCCCAAAGTCCACCAGCCACTTTTCCTACCGAAGGCAAGACTAGAACTCACTTTCTCCTGGTGATTGACACAAAGTCACCCAAACATCTTTTATGTCTAAGGTAGGACAAGAACTCACAGACTCCTGGTGATTTTCCCAAAGTCACTCTGCTGGCTTTCATGCCTAAGGTGAGACTAGAACCTGCTTTTTCCTGGTGATTACCCAAAGTTACCCAGCCAGTGTTAATGCCTAAGGTGAGACTAGAATTCACCATCTCCTGGAGATTGGCACAAACTTCAATCAGCTTTCCTGCCTAAGGTGGGACTAAAACTCACAGTTTCCTGTTGATTGGTGAAAAATCACCCAGCTGGCTTTTGTGCCTAAGGGAGGATTAGAACTCACCATCTCCTGTTCCCCTAGCCGCTAAACATAACTGGATCGGTTACTATGAAATTATTACTGTCTCACCAGCCCCTGTGGTCATGTGATCGCAATTTGATTGGCAACCAGCTTGCATTTAGGACTGTCTGTGGTATTCTGTGTTTATGGAATCACAATTTTTTTAACCTTCCCAGCAGGTTTCAGACAAGGAATCTCAATTGAGTATGCTGAATTTTTTAAAAAAATTTAGAAAATTTATATTGCTGCCTATTCGCACATCAAGAATCTGCTTAACAAACAGGGTAAAAATGGCTGGAAAATCATGACTGATCATGGGATGATTCACTTACAGACCAAATCCCTTAGCAACTGAAATTCCAGTCTCTGTTGTGGTTGTAAGTTGAGGACTACCCATCCGTGTGAATTGAATACAGGGAGTCCTCAACTTCAGTTCGCTTAGTGACCATTTGGAACAAGTGACTTAGGATTATTTTTCATACTTAGGACCATAGCAGCATCCTCGTAATCATGTGATCAAATTTTGGATGCTTGGCAGCTATTTATGACGGTTGCCATGTCCCGGGGTCACAATATCCCCTTTTGCAACCCTCTGACAAGCAAAGCCAATGGCGAAGCCAGAGTCACTTAATGACCTTGTTAGTTATTCGACAACTGCAGTGATTCACTTAACAACAGTGGCAAGAAAGGTCGTAAAATGGGACAAACTCACTTTAAAAAAATATCTCACTTAGCAATGCAAATTTGGGGTCATGCTTCAAGGCCTTCCTGAGTTCTGTGGCCAGTTAATCTCAATTTGCAGCCTTCCCAGCCAACTTCCCACAAGAAATGTCAAATTTACTGAATAACCATAGTAAAAAAATGGTTGAAAAATGATGAGCAGTCATGTAATAATTCTTTTAAGGACCATATCGCTTAGCAACTGAAATTCCAGTCCCAGTTGTGGATGTAAGTCAAGGACGGCCTATCCATGTAAATGGAATAGGCGGAAAGGCTTTTATGATGCTACACAATGCCAGAAAATATGACAAACAAAGCTTTTTTTGCAAGTCCCGGTTTATTGTGGGAGAAGTGAAGCCAGTTCGAAACACACCTTGGGGAATTGGAGCCTCACATAAACTGAGAATGTTATTAAATCAGGGGAAATTAGAATCACACGAAATAGAATAAATCATGGGAAAAAGCAGCTCAGTAGCCGGATCCACCGAAGCTAAGGGACAGTATTTATCAGAATTTGCCTGGGGAAAAAAAAAAAAAAGGAAAACAAGAAAGCATTTAAAGACACGCTTGGAAACCAAAAGAAAGAATGTATGAGATTGTGTAGAAGATAGGAAGAAGAATGGATGGGATGGGGGACAGAAAAGATAAATGGTGGCTCGGTTGGAAATTCATGTTAGGAAGGGCAACTCAAGAGAAGAGAGGAGGAGGAGGAGGATAAAGAAGGAGAAGTAGATAGAAAAAGGAGACAGGAGACAGAAGGAGGAGGAGGACAAGGAGAAGGTTAAGAAGATGGAGAAGAAGAGAGAGAAGGAGAAGAAAGGAGAGAAGAAGTTTAAGGAGACAGAGGAACAAGAGACAGAAGGAGAAGGAGTTAGAAAAGAAGAAGGGAACGGGGAAGTAGAAGGAGGAGGAGGAGAAGCAGAAGGAGTTAGAGAAGGAGATGGAGACAGAAAAGGAGAAGCAGACAGATGGTGAAAGAGAAGGAGGAGGAAAAAATACACGCACACAGGGGCCCTTTAGCCATGTTTCCATTTCATGTGAGTGGGATTTTCCTTTCATTTCCCCCCCTTATGTAACAGGGAGAGCTATGCTTGCTCCAATCACCATTAATACAAGAAGAGGAAGCATTAGGGATGTCCCCTTTTTGCAAGACCTTTTATAGCTGAGGCCAAGAACAAGCAAAATCCATTATCAAGTTACAGGAAATTCCTCCAGGACTGTCCTCACTTCTGTGCCTTCTTCTGGAGGATGACTAGGACCCATGCTTGCAAACTCACCCACATACACACACCAACATTCCTTAGTTCCTTTGCCAAAGAGAGGGGGGCTGATGGATAGAGACCTCCACCCCACATCCTGGGTTACCACCCACCCATGGCAATGTTGGCAATGGTAAGAGAAACAGAAAAAAAAAAAAAGGGGGCAAATTAATGTTCAAATTGCTTTTCCCATCCCTCTTTCAAACTTCCTTTGTGCAAGAAGAAAACAAATATTTTGAACTTCACTTCTCAGAGTGCCTCTTTGTTTTGTTTTTCTATACACACACAAACACACACAAAAATCCACAAGGAAACCCCATTTGGAAAAGCAATTTAAGCAAACATGTTTACATGCATTTCCTTTCAAATCTGAAGGACATTTCCAGTCGTGCAAGACTTGTAGCTCTAAAATAAATGTGTATTTTTGTTCAAATCAAGTGGAATATCTGGGGAAGGGGCAAGTCGGTTCCAACCAGTGATGGGATTCAAAAAATTTTACTACTGGTTCTGTGGGCATGGCTTGGTGGGCGTGGCAGGGAAGGATACTGTAAAATCTCTAGTCAGAGGTGGGATTTGCTGGTTCTCTGAACTACTCAAAATTTCTGCTACCGGTTTTCCAGAACTGGTCAGAACCTGCTGAATACCACCTCTGGGAAGGATACTATAAAATTCCCATTCTCTCCCCACTCCTAGGGGAAGGTTACTGCAAAATCCCATTCCCTCCTTACCCCATTAACCTGCTTTCCAGCTCCATTCTCCTGTGCAGGGCAACAAAAGAAGAGCCAGCCGATCAGCTGGGACACAATGGGAGGCAGAGAAGAGATGGGGTCAGGGCCAGTCAGAGGTGGCATTTGCTGGTTCTCCGAACTACTCAAAATTTCTGCTACCAGTTCTCCAGAACTGGTCAGAACCTGCTGAATGGAATTGGAATTGGAACCTCTGGTTCCAATTGTTTGAGGAGGTGCGTATCAACAGAGTTTGCTACTTATGGCAGGAGATACAATCGCCTCACAAATCCACAAAACGGCCATTGTCATTGTTAATTTTTATTGATTTTAAATCCTGAAATAGAATTGTTAAATTGTCTTGCAATAAATTGTTCATGATGATCACCGTTATTGTCATGGTTCAGTTGCTAAGTCATCTCTAGCTCAGTGAACCATAATACAGGTAAGTTCTCGATTCATAATTACAAGGTATAGCTGACCCTGAGCTTTGCCTCATTTTACGAACTTTCTTGCCACCATTGTTGAATCACTTGCAGTTAAATTGGTCACAGAGTTCTTAAGTGAATCTGACTTCCTTGTTGACTTTGTTTCTCAGGATGTCACAAAAGGGGATCATGTCAGAGACCCCAGGACACTGAAACCATCATAAATGTGAATCAGTTGACAAGCATCTCCACCTGACCATGTGGAGGCTGCAATGGACATTAAGTGTGACAAATGGTCAGAAGTCACTTTTTTCAATGCCATTGTAATAGTCACTAAATGAACAGTTGTAAGTAGAAGACTACTTGTATGCCAGGTCCTTTTGTTCTCCACTATCTTGCAGAGTTTGCCCAGACAGAGGGAGGCAGAGACAAAGAAAGAGAAAGAGAGAAAGAGCGAGAAAGAAGAAGAAAGAGAAAGAGAGAGAGACAGAGAGAAGAGAAAAAGAAAAGAGGAAGAGGAAGAAAGAGAAAGAGGAAGAAAGACAGACAAAGAGAGAGAAAGAGAGAGATAGAAAGAGAGAAAGAAAGAGAAAAGGGGAAAGGGAAAGAAAGAGAGGGAGAGAAAGAAAGAGAGAGAAAGTGGAAGAGAAAAAGAGAGAAACAGGGAGAAAGAGTGACAGAGATACAGAGACAGAAAAAGAATGAGATAGAAAGAAATAGAGAAAGAAAGAAAAAGAGAAAGACAAAGAAAGAAATAGAGAAAGAAAGAAAGAAAGAGGAAGAGGAAGAAAGAAAAAGAGAGAAAGAGAGATATACAGAGAAAGAGAAAGAAAGAGAAAGAAGAGAGATCGAGATCTAAGTGCTAGAGTCCATTGTAACTACATAGCCAAAAAGGCATTAAGAGTTGTTAACCTAATCTTACGTAGCTTTTTCTCTGATAATATCACACTTCTAACTAGAGCATGCAAAACATTTTCTAGACCAATACTCGAATACAGCTCATCAGCCTGGAATCCACATTACGTATCTGGTGTTAGCACAGTTGTGAAAGTCCAGAAATATTTCACGAGAAGCGTTCTCCACTCCTCTACTCATAGCAGAATACCTTATGCCACCAGACTTGAAATTCTAGACCTAGAAAACCTAGAACTACGCCGCCTTCGGTCTGATCTAAGTATGGTATATAAAATCATACATTGCAATGTCCTACCTGTCAATGAATACTTCAGCTTCAACCATAACAACACAAGAGCAAACAATAGATACAAACTCAAGGTTAACCATACCAAACTTGATTGCAGGAAATACGACTTCAGCAACAGAATAGTCAATGTCTGGAATACTCTGCCTGACTCTGTGGTTTCTTCCCTAAACCCCAAAAACTTTAATCTCAGACTGTCTACTATTGACCTCACCCCTTTCCCAAGAGGTCTGTAGGGAGCGTGCATAAGTGCACCAATGTGCCTACCATCCCTGTCCTATTGTTTCTTTTATTTTTCTTATATGTACCCATTTCATGTATTCATAGCTATGTATATACTTATACTTATTATCTTGTAAGGGATTGACAAATCAAATAAATAAATAAAATAAATAAAATAGATAGGGAGGGAGGTTAGCTAAATGGAACTACCAAGTTTGCTGTTGTAGAAGGGGAGAATTTATCTTTTCTGCTCAATACGTGTATTTTTAACTTTAAAAACTGCCTGGCCAAAATTAGGAACAATTGATTTTACACTTAGCCTTTGCAAACAGAAGAAGGAAAGAGGGGAAGTAGTTGTGGGTCATGGACTTTTACCAACATGCTTTGGGTTAATGACTGCTGAGAAAGCAACTTGGAAGCTCTGGAGGGGAATGAATAAATTGCTCTTTTCTTTTACATATCCGTGACCCCTCCTGCCTCCCGTTTGGACTTGGACCCTCTCCAGCTCTTCTGCCAGACAATAAAAGCACTGACCTCATCGGGGGAACTGTGCAGGCAGGCACTCGGCATGGACATCTGTCCTCGGAGGGCATTAGAAATGAGGAGAATTTAGATACTCAACATGGAGAAAATGGAGAAGAAGATCTGTGGTCCTTTCTCCCCTGCTCATCATCATACATCTCAGAGGACAACTAGACAGGTCTTTCCTACACTGATCAGGCAAGGGTGGGATTTGCCAGCTCACCAAACTGACCATAAAATGACCATAAAATTAGCTACGGGTTTGCCTGAACTGCTATCAATCTATCTAGCTAGCTATTGTCTGCCTTTCCATCTATTCTCTCTCTCTCTCTCTCCCCACCTACCTACCTACCTACCTATCCATCCATGCATCCATCCATCCATCCATCCATCTGGTTCTTGGTGCTCTCTGAGCTTGATTGTTTTCTGGCCAATGTTTCATTACCCAACGACGTAACATCATCAGTCCAACAGCTTGGGTAATGAAATATCTGCCAGAAAAAATACCCAGCTCAGAGAGCACCAAGGACCCCACTACCCCAGTCTCCTGCCTGAAATACAGTCTACCTGGTTATACTATGGTACAGAGTTTCACATAAACCTCTTGAACCTTGGCTGACAATGGATAATCCAGCCACTGAGCCATTTTGCAAAAGAAATTTTTAAAAAATTAAATTAAAAAAAAATGATGGCCTTTACTCTTGTCTCTACTCATTTGCAGACTCAAGGATCTTAAAAACATAATCAGGAGAGTATAAGATAGTCCTTGACTAAGTTCACTTAGTGACCATTTGAATTTACACAGGCACTGTAAAATGTGACTTATGACCGTTTTTCACAGTTATAACCTTTGCAGCATTGCTATGGTCGTGTGATCAAAATTCACATAATGAAAATTCACATAAATATGAAAATCCAACTAAATATGAAAATTCACATAAATATGAAATCAAATAATTATGTAATCAAATTCATATAAATATGAAAATTCACATAAATATGAAAATTCACAAATATGAAATCATGTGATCATGTCATTAAAATTCACATAAATATGAAAATTCATCTAAATATGAAAATTCAAATAAATATGAAAATTCAAAGAAATAAAAAATCATATCATTATGTGATCAAAATTCATCTAAATATGAAAATTCAACAAAATATGAAAATTCACATACAAAAATCAAGTGATCATGCGAGCAAAATTCACATAAATATAAAATCACATCATTATGTGATCAAAATTCATGTAAATATGAAAATTCACATCAATATGAAAATTCGCAAATATGAAATCATGTGATTAAAATTCACATAAATATGAAAATTTGCATCATATGAAAAGTCATCTAAATATTAAAATTCACATAAATATAACATCACATCATCGTGTGATCAAAATTCATATAAATATGAAAGTTCACATCAATATGAAAATTCGCACAAATACAAACCAGTTGCCAAGCATCAATGATTGGGAATTGGTTCATGTTTATGACTGTTGCTGTGTCTCAGGGTTACATGACCCTTTGTTACCTTCTGACAAGCAAAGCCAGATTCCCTTAATAACCGGACCACCAACTTATCAACTTTGGTGATCCACTTAACAACCAGGGCAGGAAAAGTCATAAAATGGGGTCAAACTCACCTAAGAAGTGTCACACTTAACAACAGAAATTTTGGACACAATTACAATCGTAAGTCGAGGATTTTTATAATCAGTTTTCTCTCCGTGATAACATCCCCGGTTGCGACCTAGAGGCTGGACAAGTGAGGTCAGACCGAATAAATCATGCTGTGTTCATTGGATAATATGTCGAAAAAGCAATTTTAGAGGAGGGGATCTCTCCCCCCTCTGCTCCAACAGAAGTATAAATCAGAATCAGAATCAGGATAGAGCTGGAAGGGACCTTGGAGGTCTTCTAGCCCAGCCCTTCTGCCCAAGCAGGAGATCCTATATACCACTTTGGATAAGTGACTGTCCAGTTGTTGGATCTCTCCTCCTCCTCCTTGTATGATCTGATTTTGAGCATGAATCTTTGAGTAAGGATGTGTAGAAGCCTCGTTGGAGAATTAGGCTGCCCTTAAAAATTGCACTGCCGCAGAATATAAATATTTATATATGGAACTGTCATAAATCTGTCAGCTTGGCTAACATATGAGTTGCCAAGGTAACTTTGGGGAGATTTAAAAAATAATAATCAAAAATCAAACATTGAACAGCTCATAAGCCGGAATTGTAGACTAGCTGGATTAAAAAAGAGGTCGGGGGAGGGAGAGAGGGAGAGAGGGAGACCGAAAGAGAAAAAAAGAGAAAAAGAAAGAGAGCGATACAGAGAGGGAGAGATAGAAAAAGAGAAAGAGAAAGAGAAAGAGAAAAATAGAGAGAAAGAGGAAGAAAGAGAAAGGCCAACTTGACCAACTGACCACAATAGACCTTAACAGAATAACAGAGTTGGAAGGGACCTTCTAGGTCATCTAGTCCAACCCCTGCACCTACAAAATCAGAAGAGAGCTGAAACAAGACACTTAAATTGACGTTCTACTGATGATGTTACCTAGTTTGGTGATGAAACATTCAGCAACTAAACAATTCCATTATTTCATGCCTTCAACCTGGACTGGACAGGTGGGAGATACGTTCTCCAGGGCAACGAAGGTGTTAACACAAATTCAGTCAACAGATTTGGTTGCCTCCTGGTCTGGAGATCAGGGAGCCTCCTTCCATCTTTCTCTCCCAGGAGACAGAGAAAGTCCCCCATTAATATTGGCCCTGAGTTATTTCCTGGGTTCCCTTTGAGTCTAACATTAAGTGTGGCATGTCCATCTTTTGCATCTGTCACTTGCTGAATGTAATGGATGGGGAAAGCATAGCCAGCGTTACAACAAAAAGGCAATCAAGCTCCTGAAAGCCAGACAAAGGAAGGAAATTTCCCTCTGCATCCTCAGACATCAAAGACATCAAAGATCCTAAAGATCAAAAGGGATATGGAGGAGATATCTTCTTACCTTGGACAATCTAATTTCATCTCAAAAGCAACATTGGGAATCAGGGCCTGGGAAGTATTTGGAAATGGGAAAGGAATTCCAATGTGGTAGGTTAGACTGGAAATTTAAAAATAATCATTTCAAGAAGGAAATGAGAAATTTGTTAGCTAGGGTGGTTAAGGCACTAGACTAGATAGGAAAAAAAAATAAGTAAGTTCAAGTCCCAATTTAGCCATTCAAGCTGGCTGGATGGCTTTGAGCCAATCACCAGGAAAAGTGAGTTTTAATCCCGCATTAGGCAGAAAAGTCCCTGGATTATCTTTGGGCCAATGACCAGGAAAGGTGATTTGTAGTTCTAGCTGAGGCACACAAGCCACTTGACGACTTTGAGCCAATCACAGGGAGATGGTGAGTTCTGATCCCTCTTTAGGCATGAAAATCAGCTGGATGACTTTGGCCCAATCACCAGGAGAGGGGAGTTCTAGTTTCCACCTTTGGCACAAAAAATGCTGGGGGACTGGGCCACTCACCAGGAGATGGTGAGTTCTAGTCCCACCTCAGACATGAAAGTGAGCTAAAAACAAATCACAAATCACATCTATAACTCTCTCATGTGGATTCTATATACAGCTATTCCGTATGCTCACTATTTCCCTCTTAAAATGGTTGAAAATGTTCCAGGATTAATTTAGAACCAGTTTCCCAACAAAGAATTCTTTCTCTGTTCTTTGAAAAGATCAAGATTATACCAACTTTTGACCAAGATGACTTGGGTGGGGTGTTGGATTAGAATACCTGCAAGGTCCTTCCCAACCCTATTATGTTCTAGCTATGACTGATCTCAGATAGTTAATGTTAATCATGTTGATCAGAACAGATGTGGAAGGGACCTTGGAGGTCTTCTAGTCCAACCCATGGTTCAAGTAGGAAACCCTATACCATTTCAGACAAGCAGCTGTCCAGTCTCTTCTTCTAAGACCTCCAGTGATGGAGCACCCATAATTTCTGAAGGCAAAGCTGTTCCACTGATTAATTGTTCTAATAGTCAGGAAATTTCTCCTTAATTCCAGATTGCTTCTCTCCTTGATTAGTTTCCAACCATTGCTTCCTTTCCTGCCTTCGGGTTCTTTGGAAAATAAGGTGACCCCTCTCTTCTTTGTGGCAGCCCCTCAAATACTGGAAGACTGCTTTCATGTCACCCTCAGTCGTTCTTTTCTCCAGACTGGCCATACCCAATTCCTGCAACCGTTCTTCATATGATTGTGCTCAAGAGCATTGCAGTTATATTTGCCAAGACAGTTGTGTATAGTAACTGAAATGGACAGCTGGTCATATCCACTTCCTGTTACAGAAACAGGGATTAGAGTTGAAAGTCAACATGATCACAAGAGGGACATCTTCCCGAACTACAAAAACAGCCCGGTGTGTTTTGAGACTGCTTTGCTATTCTCTTTAAAATTAAAAAGTTCTGGATTCCGATCAACAGCTGCATTCCATGCCAGATGGGACAATAAAATTGGAGGATAAACAGCGGAATGACCTTGTGTAAGACTATTCTTTATTCTGTTAAATGAATTATTCTATAGACTGTTAAATGCATTATTCTTTAGTCTGTTAAATGCATTATTCTTTAGTCTGTTAAATGCATTATTCTTTAATGTGTTAAATGCATTATTCTGTAGTCTGTTGATGCATTATTCTGGAGTCTGTTAAATGCCTTATTCTGGAGTCTGTTAAATTAGTTATTCTTTAGTCTGTCAAATGCATTATTCTTTATTTTGTCAAAAGCATTATTATTTAACTGGTTAAATGTCTTATTCTTTAGTCTGTTAAATGTATTATTCTTTATATTCTTTAGTCTTTCAAATTCCTTATTCTTTATCCTGTTAAATGTCTTATTCTTTAGTCTGTTAAATGCATTATTCTTTAGTCTGTTAAACCCATTATTCTTTATTATATTGTGCATTATTCTTTAGTCTGTTAAATGTATTATTCTTTAGTCTGTTAAACCCATTATTCTTTAGTCTGTTAAATCCATTATTCTTTATTATATTGTGCATTATTCTTTAGTCTGTTAAATGCATTATGTGCATTTGCAAGGCCAGGCTAAGCCACCAGCTGAAATGCAGGGGTAAAAATTAGAAAATCTTATGATAAGAGAGAAAATAGATTTTTTTTTTATCTTGTTCAAAGGGTGCTTAAAATAAATACAGGCAGTCCTTGACTTATAACCATACATTTAGTGACCATTCAAAGTCTTGGCACTAAAAAAAAGTGACTTACGACCATTTTTCAGACTTAAGACCATTGCAGCATCCCCATGGTCCATTGATCAACATTCAGATACTTGGCAAATGATTCGTATTTATGGCAGTTAAAGTGTCCCAGGGTCATTACCCTTCAAACAAGTAAAGTCAGCAGGGAAGCCAGATTCACTTAACAATCATTAAAAACCGAAATGATTCACTTAGCAACTATGGCAAGAAAAGTGGTAAAATGGGCAAACCACACTGAACAACAGGGATGGGATTCTACAGGTTCAGACCAGTTCAATAGAACTGGTTGTTACAATCCTGTGCAGTTCAGAGAACCAGCAAATCGGACCACTGGTGAGTCCCTCCCCTCCCCACTCACTCCACCCAGGAGGCTTCCCTGAGGCCCAGTCAGGGATGGTATTTATTTTATTTTATTTGGTTTGTCAATTGCTCACAAGATAATAGGTATAAGTAAAAACATAGTTATGAATACATGGATACATGTAAGAAAAATAAAAGTAAAAATAAAGAGGGTTGGTGGAGGGAGAAGTGGCCTGAGAGCAGAGCTGAACCTTCCTTAGGATTGAAGCTTCTATTTTCCAGACTCAGGCAGCAGATTGCAGAAAGGTAGATCTCTGAGTGAAGCTGTGATTCTGTGAGCAGCTCAATCTGCCTGCCTGCTTTGCCTGATTTTAGGTAAAAGTTGCTCTTTTTTTTTTTTAAATAAAAAATTCAATCTTTACATATATATTTACAATATTTACAGACAAACTACACCCAGCCAGTCACATGACCACCAAGCCACACCCCCAATTTAGGCCATGCCCACAGGACCGGTTGTTGAGAAATTTAAATCTCACCCCTGCTGAACAAATGGCTCACTTAGCAACATAAATTTGGGGGTCAACTTTGGTTGTAAGTTGAGTACTAACTGTATAAAAGGAGAAGCAGTGGTTTTCCTTTCGGGTTTGATGGATAAAGAGTTTGAAAGAAATTTTTTAAATTTATATTTATGTTCTAACATAAAGAGAAGAATCTATCTATTTTTTTCTCAAAAAAATTGGTTTTAAGGTTTTGAGATCTAGTGTGACTTTGTGGTGTTAGAAATGGCTTGAAATATTTCAAAAGGAAAAGCAAAATTGAAGCAGGAATTTTTGTGTATGTATCCTATTGCACTGAAAATAGAAATCACTACTCTTCCTTCCTTCCTTCCTTCCTTCCTTCCTCCTTTTTTTCTTTCTTTCTTTCTTTCTTTCTTTCTTTCTTTCTTTCTTTCTTTCTTTCTTTCTTTCTTTCTTTCTTTCTTTTTCCTTTCTCTTTCTACCTTTCTACCTTTCTATCTTCTTTAATTTGCTTAATTTTTATTTCTATTTCTATTTTAACATAGAATAAAATTTAATAAAATATTAAAGAGAGAGAGAGACTGAGAGAAAGAAAAAAAGAATTTTCTGAATGTCTTAAGACATTGTTGATCGAGATACTAGTCCTTAAGACGAACTGAGACATGACACTCGCTTTAATTCCTGGATCATTTAGAATCAATCAGATTGCAGATTTTTTGTTAAGGAATGGGGACTTTCGGGGTAAATTGATAGTGTGGGTTACATTTTGATGTTTTTTTAAAATGGATGCTGGAGGAATTTTACCACTAAAAATTCAAATCTGAAACCAATAATTATTTCTCAGACTAACGTTTAAGTAGAATTTAATTATCCATGAGCATTTCCACTCTCTTAAACTTCTAATGCATTTTCTTTTCTTGGTTAACACAAGTATCAAAACCCATTTAGAAATGCATCTTCTGGCCTAAAACTAACTCTTTTTTTTTTTTTTGCGTATTTAAATGTAATTTCAAAGCAGAAATGGGATGGAAGGAGTTTATGGATGAACATGTCTGGAAGAGACAGAAATTTGAAATACACCAATTCAACCATTTCAACCAAAATAATCAAGTCCATGAGATATATTTCTAATATAGTGCTTTATAAGTAGCTGGGGTTTTTTTTTAAGCTTTTAAAAAGACTCAAAAGCCAATATATATCACAGCCCAAATGTTCATGGCATGCCCCTATTGGAATCTGATTCTGAGGGGGAGGTCGAACAGCTGACAGGAAGTGGGAGTGTGGCTCTGGTGGCTGTGGAAGAAACTGGGGAAGGGCACAGGCCAGCTGGGCATTCAGAGGAAGACCCAGGTCCACTCCTTCTTCATCCTAGGCCATGCAGGGAGGAATGGAGAAGGGAGCAACATGGGTTACGGGGTAGAAAAGGGCCCTGATTCCCTTCATTAGCTGCAGCTGAGAAAACAGGATTTAAAAAGGGCGTTTGCGCACAGCACCTTGTTGGAAACAAAGCGTGAATTATATTTGTTTATCAAGTCTTATCTGGGTTCTGGCGTCCTTCCAACTATATGTGTTTCGTTATCTTTTGAAGTCTGCAATTCCTTATCCTGCCCTATCTCATTAATTGCTACAGGATGGTTTGTGTTGGTTTTTATTTATAATCTATATATATATATTGGGTTCAGATTGAATTTCTTCCCTTTAAAAACTGTTCTTGGGAGAGTTTTTTCTCCAGCTGATGATACATGGACATTGGGGGTGAAGTTGGAGGTATTAAAGGGACTTTACCTACTTTTGTGACTTTGTTGCTTTTGTGCCATGCCCCAGGTCATCACAGTTCAATATAGTCCCAATACAGTACATCAACTGGAGAATTCTGGAAACTGAAGTCCACATATCTAAAACTTCCTAACACTGAGAAACACACTGTATTAGAGTACGGGAAGCCTAATAATTCCTTAAGACAACTTACATTACCAGGAGTCCTTGACTTATGTCAGTTCATTTAGTGACCATTCAAAGTTACAGAAAAGTGAGATATGACCATTTTTCGCTTATGACTATTGCAAAAATCCCAGAGTGAAGTGATCACCATTCAGACACTTGGCAACTGAACTTGCAGTGTCCCACGGTCACATGATTCTCCTTTTGCAACCTTCTGGCAAGCAAGGTTCATGGGGAAGCCAGATTCATCTTAATGACTATGTGACTAACTGTCATGCCCCTGTTGGAGACTGAATCTGAAGGAGAGGAGGAATAGCCGACAGGGAGTGGAAGTGTGGCTCCGGAGGTTGTGCTGGAGGCTGGGGAAGGGCAGAGGCCGGCTGCGCAGTCAGAGGAAGACCCAGCCCATCCCCTCTTCATCCTAGGACATGCAGGGAAAAATGGAGAAGGGAATAATGTGGCTTATGGGAGAGGAAGTGGCCATGATCCCCCTCATTGGCTGCAGCTGGGGGGAATAGTATATAGGCGGGGCGTTTAAAACACAGCATTGGTAGAAGCAAAGCATGTTTTATTTCTGTCTGAGGTTTATCTTGGTTGGCATTCTTCCAATGGACTGTGCCTTGTTATTTTCTTGAAGTTTGCAATTAATTATCCTGGTCTGTCATGGAAATTCCTTCAGTGCGGTTTGTTTTGGTTTTTTTATTTTTATTTCTCCATTTTCTGTTCTCAGAGTTTGGACTGTAATTCTTTCTTTTGGAGACTATTTTGGAAAGAGTTTAATCTCCAGCTGAGAACAATTGAAAAGTGGGGTGAAATTGGAGGCATTAAAGGAAATTTATTTGTGTTTGGGAATTTGTTACATGTGTGCTGCTACCCAGGTCATCACACTAATTTAACAACTGCAGTGGTTCAGCTAACAGCTGTGGCAAGGAAGGGTCATAAAAATGGGCAAAATTCATTGAACAACTGTCGCACTTATCAACTGAAGTTGTGGTCATAAGACAACAGTGGCGGGATTCAAAGTTTTTTACTACCGGTTCTATGAGAGCATGCACAGCTTTCAAAATACATCAATTTCAAGCACCAGAGCCATGTTGGAGAACCTATGGCACGCATGCCGGAAGTGGCACGCAGAGCCATTTTTCCTGGCATGCAAGAGGTTGCCCGGAAGAGCTCCACTGTGCATGCACACATGCACCGCCACCCGACAGCTGATTGTTGGGTATCTGGAGCACATGTGCAGGGGGTGGGGGTGCATGGGAGATGCACATGCATGCACAGAGTGTACAGCATGCATGTGCATGTGCAGAGATGCATGCCATGCAAGGGGGTCGTGCATGCATGCGCAGAGATGCATGGCATGCAAGGGGGTCATGCATGCATGTGCAGAGATGCATGGCATGCAAGGGGTCATGCACGCATGCGCAGAGATGCATGGCATGCAAGGGGGTCATGCACGCATGCGCAGAGATGCGTGGCATGCAAGGGGGTCATGCACGCATGCGCAGAGATGCGTGGCATGCAAGGGGGTCATGCACGCATGCGCAGAGATGCATGGCATGCAAGGGGGTCATTCACACATACGCCGAGATGCACAGCACATGAGGGGTGTCATGCGTGCATGCACAGGGGGTACGGGGGGCCCAGCATGCATTCCCTTCTGGGTGATAGCATGAGAGCATGTGCAAGCCAGCAAGCGCACAATTATCGGCACGGGAGCTGAAAAAGGTTAGCCACCACTGCACTAGAGCGTACCTTCTAGGGCATCCCTGGTAAGTAAAACAGCTGAGGTGCGGGAATCCTCTGTGCTATGCAGATCAGCTGAGCTGAAAAACGATGCCATATAGGTACGGCGGCAGCAGGTGGGTGGTGGCAGCTGATTCTCTGAGATACCAGTTTGCTAGAACCGGTCCGAGCATCCCATTAATGTAAGATGAGGACTACTTGTAGTTAGCTGAACATTTCTCTTATTCTCCGGTGGGTGTATTTTTTTAAAAAAAGGATCTGACTGAAGCAGAGTGTCAGGATTCCGGCAGTTACCCCCCCCCCCCAATTAAATCATGAGTCTCGAGCCCAACTTCCAAAACTTCAAAAGGATTTATCGGGAGTTAACATGCCGGTACTGCCTGGGTGCAGCCGACTGTGAGACACATCATTCAGGGTCACCCTTGACCCTAGTTTTCCCCCCACCGCCTGGGTGTATCCTAATTCATATCCTCCAATGGGACACATCCATAGCCAAGAGTCATCAATCATGCTCTCCAATTAGATATTTGCGTGGCAGAAACTTCAGTCATCGAGACTCATGATTTAATTAGGGTAACTGCTGGAATCCTGACACTCTGCTTCAGCCAGTTACTTTCTTTGAAAAACCATTTTTCGATTTCCAAGCTGCCGCACTGCTCATTCAAACCCTCCCTCCTCCCTTTGTGTTGGCAACTTTAGAAAGACCATGGAAATATTTTATGAGTTGACACAGAGATCATTCTGAGCCTCACTCATACTATTTTATTTTAAGGCCAGGTGGGCAGACTTTGCTCCAACTAAAGCTTTCAAACCCTGGAAATTATGCCATTCATCCGAATAAGTGAACCTAAGGAAGCTGCTAAGTAACCTTCACTCTGCGGATCCTTGATGACCTCTGAACTTGATTATTTTCTTGCAAATGTTTCATTACCCAACTAGAGAACATCATCAATGCTAGAAGAGTTAAGGTTAGAGTGGTCCAAACCCCATTTCCTTCCAGCACTGATGGTGTTCCATAGTTGAGTAATGAAATGTCTGTAAGAAAACAACCAAGCTCAGGGATGACTAAGGACCCTATAGTCCTCCTTTTCCTTCTTTCGTTTATTTTACTTTATTGTCATTGCGCCTCATACAACGAAATTAAATGCCATCTTCAGTCTACATTATAACTATAAAAATAAAACACAAACACACATCCCTCACATACTATATAACTGAATTGAAAACTTGATACTGCATTAATATTGCACTACATAGTAGAATTCAACAGAGCTACTGTCCTGGGATAGAAGCTGTTTTTCAGCCTATTTGTCTTTGTTTTTATTATTTTGTACCGTCTGCCAGATGGTAATAGTTCAAAAAAAGGCTTCCCAGGATGAGATGGATCTTTCAGAATGTTTTGAACTTTCTTAAGGCAATGGGAATATGAAGCTCTTCCAAAGAGGGGAGAGGGCAACCCATGATCTTCTGGGCAATGACATTCACCCTCTGGAGTGCTGTCCTATCTGTCCCTGTGCAATTGGCAAACCATACAGAGGTGCAGTAAGTTAAGATACTCTCCATGGTGTGGCGGTAGAAGGTCACCAGCAGTTTTTCATCCAGTTGTTGTTTCCTGAGAAGCCTCAGGTAGTGTAATCTCTGTTGGGTCCTTTTGACCAGGGCTGCAATGTGAGCACCCCAGGTTAGGTCCTCTTTTAGGGTAACACCCAGAAACTTAAAACTGGCCACTTGCTCCATTCGGTCCCCCTTGATAAGCAAGGGCTGGATGTCTGTCTGTTCCTTCTATAGTCCACTGTAAGCTTCTTGGTCTTATTGGTGTTGAGGACCAAGTTATTGACTCCACACCACAAAAGCAACCTGTCCACCTCATCTTGATAAGCAGAATCACTCCGTCCCAACGAGATGAGACCCATCACTGTTGTATCCGTGTTCTCTTTCTCCTTTACCTTTTTCTTCACTTTGACTGTCTCTTTCTCCTTCTCCTCTTTCTCCCATCCTTCTCCTTCTCCCATCCTTCTTCTTCCTTTAACCTTTCCCATTCCACATTCCCCTTTCCCCCATCTTTCTTCTTCATTTCCTTATCCTTCTCTTCCTCCCCCCTTCTCTTTCCTCTCCTTCTCCTTCTCCTCTCTCTCCCATCTTTCTCCTTCTTCTCTCTTCCTTGTCCTTATCTCCCCCTCCCCCTCCTCCCCATTCCCTCTTTCTTCCCTTTCTCCTTCAGGTCTTTGTCCTTATCTTCCTCTTCTCCTTCTTCTTTTCCTCCTCTCTGCATGACTTCTAACCCTGATGATATTGCCTAATACGGCCATGCAAATGTCTGCAAGAAAGCCCCTGCCAGCTCAGGAAGCAGCAAGCACACGTCAACCCTGAACTGCAACACATTCTCTACTATTGCAATCTTCATTTTCTATTTTACGACTGTCAGATCACAGCCAAATTTAGGGACAAAAGTGATAAATATTTTTAGCCTTGTGTTCCTCTCCTCTCCACAACTGATGTGAAGAATAGCCATCCATTTCCCCCTTTGTCACTTGATTGTAAAATTAATGAGAAACTATGGAGCAAGTGCACCATTTTTACATCCCACTGGGTGCTGTTCCAGGTCTCACTCTTCTGCAGAGAACATTTGCTATATTTGGCAAAATCTGCCCAACGTCGCTTCTCAATTATCTTGAGAAAGCACCAGCCTGTTGAAGCCAAGGTCACTCCCAAGCTTCTTCCCAGCATCCAGGTCTGAAGTTGCAAAAATCTTGACCTCCTCTAAACTGTTTAGTGTATTCAAGCTTTCCTTTATTTTATTTTATTTCTATTTTTTAAAAAACTCAGGATGTCACCGATCACTCTGGAAAGAGTGCAGAGAAGAGCAACCAGGATGATTAGGGGACTGGAGATTAAAACATATGAAGAATGGTTGCAGGAACTGGGCATGGCTAGTCTAGTGAAGAGAAGGACCAGGGGAGACATGATGGCAGTGTTTTAATATTTGAGGTGCAGCTCCAGAGAGGAGGGGTTCAAGCTATTTTCCAAGGCACCTGAAAGCCAGACAAGGAATAATGGATGGAAACTGAACAAGGAGAGATTCAACCTGGAAATAAGGAGAAACTTTCTGACAGGGAGAACAATCAATCAATGGAAGAGAAGTTGCCTTCAGAAGTTGTGGGAGCATCATCACTGGAGGCTTTCAAGAGGAGAGTGGACTCCCATCTGTCACAAATGGAGTAGGGTCTTCTGCTTGTGCCTGGATGACCTACAAGGTCCCTTCCAACTCTGTTAATCTGTTAATTATTTATCCAAAATAAAATAATTTTGTAAGTTATGTCTAACACAGCTTCTTCTTCCTATTTCCCCCCAAAATAGGAAGAAGGATTGGATTGGGATGAGGTGGGTTTGGATGGTAGAAAGAGAAACTGGTTCAAAATCACCCAGGCATTTCCATGCCTAAGGACTAGAACTCATCATCTCCTGATGATTGGCCCAAAGTCAACCAGCTTTTTTCATGCCTAAAATGGGACTAGAACTCACCATCTCCTGGTGATTGGCTCAGAGTCACCCAGCCAGCTTTCAGGCCTAAGGCGGGATTCACTATCTCCTGATAATTGGCCCAAAGTCATCCAGCTGTTTTTCACGCCTAACACAAGACTAGAACTCCCAGTCCCCTGGTTTCTATCCCGATGCCTTAGCTACTAGGCAAAACCATCTTGGATGATTCTCTGATCATCTGGAAATACACAAAGAATGTTGCAGTGTGTTCAGAGGCATCTTAGTCTAAATTCTTGCAGATGTTTCATGACCAAACTAGGTAACCTAGTGTAGTACATAAAATTATCTGCTACAATGTCCTACCAGTCAATGACTACTTCAGCTTCAACCGCAACAAAACAAGGGCACACAACAGATACAAACTCAATGTAATCCGCTCCAAACTTGATTGCAGAAAGTATGACTTCAGCAACAGAGTGGTCAATGCCTGGAATGCACTACTTGACTCTGACATCCTCTAATCCCCACTCCTTTAACCTCAAACTATCCACTATTGACCTCATCCCATTCCTAAAATGTCTGCAAGGGGCATGCATAAGCGCGCCATCATGCCTCCCGTCCCTGTCCTATTGTCTCCATTTAATCATACCTATTTTCTGTATTCTTACTCATGTTTATACTTACACCTATTATTTTGTAAGCAATTGACAAATCAAATCAAATCAATCAATAAATAAACCTCATCAGTGCGAGAAAGGAGAGGGGTTTACTCTCTTTTTATATATTAAATTTCATGTATTCATAACTATGTATATACTTATACTTATTATCTTGTAAGCGATTGACAAATCAAATAAATAAATAAAAATAAATAAAAATAGGATAGGAACAGGAACAGGAACAAGAACAAGAACAAGAACAAGAACAAGAACAAGAACAAGAACAAGAACAAGAACAAGAACAAGAACAAGAACAAGAACAAGAACAAGAACAAGAACAAGAATAGAATAGAATAGAATAGAGCAGAGCAGAGCAGAGCAGAGCAGAGCAGAACAGAACAGAACAGAATAGAATAGAATAGAATAGAATAGAATAGAAGGGTAGGGTAGGGTAGGGTAGGATAGAATAGGATAGAGAACAGAACAGAATATAAATAAGAATAGAATAGAATATGGAATGGAAGAATAGAATAGAAGGGAAGGGAAGGGAATGGAATGGAATAGAATAGAATAGAATAGAATAGAATATAGAATAGAATAATAGAATAGAATATAGAATAGAATAATAGAATAGAATAGAGTAGAATAGAAGGGTAGGGTAGGGTAGGGTAGGATAGAATAGGATAGAGAATAGAACAGAATATAAATAAGAATAGAATAGAATATGGAATGGAAGAATAGAATAGAATGGAATGGAATGGAATAGAATAGAATAGAATAGAATAGAATAGAATAGAATATAGAGTAGAATATAGAATAGAATAATAGAATAGAATATAGAATAGAATAGAAATAGGACAGAACAGAACAGAATATATAAATAAAATATTAATGGTTTCATTATATACTAGCAGCTCACCCAGTCAGTGGTGTATTTCCAGACCAAAAAAATACATATATCTGGAAATACACACATCAACAAAATAGGATAAATCAACTATCTGTTTGACATTACTGGCCAAATGCTCCAGGTGGAATTTAATGCAGGGGCTGGATTTTTGTGATTTTACCTACGGAGCAGGAACAGAATTTTTTTCAGCTTATGTGAAGTGTCTTTATTGCTGGACCTACACAAAAAGAAAAGGAAAAGTGTGATAAAGGCTGATGTACAACATATCAGCACTTGTCTATTGCATGTGTGTGCCATTACGAGCTGATGGCTGGAACTGGAAGAATGTGTGAATGGCTAATGAGAATAAGCATTGTCCTTGAACTGGACTTTTGGAAGTTCCTGATTATCCGAGCTTATGAGAGATGGGTGGGACACGTCATCAGAATGGATGATCATCGTATACCTTGCCAGTTGCAGACTGAGGAGAGACCTCAAGGTCAGCTGTGAAAGAAATCCTGTGACATTGTGACATCGGCCAAAGGAAGTAGAAGCTGCGGCTGCTGACATAACCTGAGCTCCACCAGCCTTAAGAACAGAAGAATGAAATAACAGATTTGGAAGGAATATTGGCGGTCATCTAGTCCAACTTGCTGCTCAAGCAGAAGACCCTATTCCATTCCAGACAAGTAGCTCTCCAGTCTCTTCTTAAAGTCCTCCAGTGATGGAGCACCCACAAATCCAGGAGGCGAGCTGTTTTGCTGGTTATTTGGTTCTCAATTCCATCAACAGACTCATTAACCTACAACCAGCCGCAAAATTCAAAACAACTGCACAGACAACCAGCGATGGCACCAACCCTCAACTAACCCATGCAATCCTCTCCCCAACCAGCACTTCACCTCCCAATGACCCTCACCTAACAGGATCTCCCCATCACAAGGCTCACCACAAGATCCACACTTGACATGACCCACACCTGACCTTTACCTGATGTCCTCTCCCCATCACAAGACTCTCACCTGACAGGATCCTCACCTGACATGACCTTCCCACCCATCACAAGACTCCACAAGACCTATCGCAAGATGTGTTCTCCCCATCACAAGACCAGTGGTAGGTGTTAGGAAGATAAGTATTTGGGTTAGAAAGATATAAACCAAGATAAACATTTTAGTACTATATCTTTAAGGGAATGCAAGAACATGCAATTGGGTGTGGTTTCTCAAACAGCCATAAGATGGAGCCAGAAACCTGGGTTGTTTAGTCTTAGTCTCAGAAGAGAGTGTGTCTGAGTGAGTCTCTCTGTTTCCTTCTGTTGGAAAGTATTGCTGTTCCTCCCTTTTTCCTAATTGACTGATATTCCTGGATTTAATGTAAGTCTGTTACTGAACTGTTTTTGACACTGGACTTTGATATTTGGATTATCCCTGGATTGAAAACTGACTGATTTAACCTGTGAATGACTTTTGGACTGCCTATTTTGGACTTTGCTTAACGTTTCTGGAAGTAAAAACCTACATTTACTATACAGTGTATCTGTGTGCTCTGTGTGTATTATTCAAACACTACTCTCTATATGTCTCCCTGTATGCGCTCATTCTCCTAACGGAGAATTACCTCAACAGTAGGATTCCATTTTTTTACTACTGGTTACTCCTACTACTACTGGTGGGCTTCATTTGGTGTGTATAGCATGGATCCATGCGTGGCATGGATTGGTGGGCATTGTTTGGTGGCCATGACAGGGAAAGGATACTGCAAAATCCTCATTCCCTCCACACCCTACTCGCCTGCTTTCCAGCTCTGTTCTCCCGTGCAGGGCAACGAAAGAAGACCAAGCCAGTCAGCTGGGACTCAGAAGGCAGGGAAAAGATGGGGTTGGCGGGGCCAGTCATTTTCTGGTTCTCCAAACTACTCAAAATTTCTGCTACCAGTTCTCCAGAACCAGTCAGAACCTGCTGAATGCCACCTCTGCTACTGATCACACAAAGCCCTTATAAGAAGAAGAACATCACCAGCAATGACATCCTCTAACTTCTGCTGAAGAGGTTACCTTGCCGGGTAATGAAACATTTGGAAACCATTCTACAAGCTCAGAGAACCAATCTTCACCTTCATTTGTTCTCACTGTTAGGAAATTCTTCCTTAGTTCTAGGTTGGATCTCTCTTTAATGATCTTCCACCTGTTACTTCTTCTCCTGCCATCTGGTGTTTTGGAGCAGGGGTCTCCAACCTTGGCAACTTTAAGCCTGGAGGACTTCAACTCCCAGAATTCCACAGCTAGCAAAGTTGGCTGGGGAGTTCTGGGAGTTGAAGTCCACCAGGCTTAAAGTTGCTAAGGTTGGAGAGCCCTGCTTTGGAGAATAAGTCAATCCCCTCTTCTCTATGACAGCCTTTCAAGTCCTGGAAGACTGCTATCATATCACCCCTGGTCCTTTTAAGACAGACATTGCCAAAAACCGAGAGAGAAACGTGAATGAAGTCCTAGAATAAAACCCACAGTTACTGCAACAATGGATTTTTGGTGCATGGATTGTGCACCTGGACTGGGGCTGCAGCCCTCCCCCTTCATGTCCACATGGGGACTTCACAACAGAATGTCTTCTTTGAACCTGAAGGGTTGCCACATATTAGGTCTGAAGTCAGTACATGACTGATAGTAGAAGAGGATATTCAGGGTTGAAGTTTTGCTCTCTGAATTTGGTGGTTTGGATTGCAGACATTTCATGACCCAACTATGTAACCTCATCAGTGTAGAATAGAGTGAGATTCCTCCCTCCCTCCCTTCCTACCCCCTCCCTCTCTCCTTCATTTCTTCTTCCTTCCTTCCTTCCTTCCTTCCTTCCTTCCTTCCTTCCTTCCTTCCTTCCTTCCTTCCTTCATTTCCTTCTCTTTCCTTCCTCCTTTCCTTCCTTCCTTCCTTCCTTCCTTCCTTCCTTCCTTCCTTCCTTTCCTTTCCTTTCCTTTCCTTTCCTTTCCTTTTCTTCTTTCCTCCCCCCTCTCCTTTCCTCTCCCTCCCAGTTACTTTCACTTCTTTCTTCTTTCCTTTTCTCCTCCCTCTTCACCTCCCTGTTTCTTTCACTCATCCCTCCCTCCCTCCCTCCCTCCCTCATCCAAAAAAGCCAGAATTTGAACAGACTTCCCAGGCACTTCATCCAAACCTTCTCTTCCCTCAAAACAATGTGATTGTGAGCGGCAAGCAGAGTGTCACATCCTTCTCAAATTCCAGCCCAGTCTTATTTCAACAAATCAATGACTCTCGTTACCTTCTCAGGATATTCTTGTCTGCATGGGGTATAAGGTTTCCTGCCTGAGCAGGGAGTTGGACAAGAAGACCTCCAAGGTCCCTTGCAACTCTGTGATTCTCTTAACTTTTCCTCGCATTGGAAAACTTGCCATAGCTCCTCCATCATGGCCGCACCATAAATTAAGTCAAGTGGCTACGGTGACTTCCGTGGTCCAAATTCACTCCTCTTTCTCTCTAACCTGGGGGAGACAAGGCGACCCTGGAGATTGTCAGGGTGCCAGGAAATGCCGTCTTTAATTGGTGCAAGAGAAACTTTATTACTCCTTAGCTAGTGCCCATAGTTGATTTCCTTCCCCCTCCCTTTCCCCATAACAAATTATCCTAATGATCTGACCCAAGACCAGATGTTAATTGCAATGGAAAGTAATCAATTTCCTTTACTGAGCAGTGACTCATTTGCAAAGGAAGTCAGGGAGAAGATTCCCCCGGTCTTAATGAGCCAGAAGTGTCGGAAACCTTCTGGGGCTCTCGTGTTTTGTCCGACTTGACTGCAACACACCTGCTTCTCTTGATGAGATTTTTTTTTTTCCAGGATTGATTGTCCTCCCACATCACTGATTTAAAGGTTTGGCGTGGCCCACTGGGATGCAAAAGAATGGATGTCCTTAGGTAGAGGAAATAGTTGATTCCCTTCCTTCTTTTCCTCCCTCCTATCCCTTTTCCTTCCTTCCTTTCCCTCCCCTCCCTCCATTCTACCTTCCTTCATTCTTTCTTCCACCCTTTCCTTTCCTTTCCTTCTTTTTTTGTACCTCCCTGTCTCCTTCATTGGGATTTGGGAGGAGGAGGAGGAGGAGGAAGAAGAGGAGGAGGAGAACTATGGGGTCCTTGATGTTCTCTGAGCTTCATTGTTTTCTTGTAGATGTTTCATTACCCAACTAGGTAACATCATCAGTGCTACAAGGGAGGGGGTTGTGGAGAGAAGGAGGAGGAGGACTGTAGGATCCTTGGTACTGCCTGAGCATCATTGTTTTCTTGCAGATATTTTATTACCAAACTAGATAACACCATCAGTACTAGAAGGGAAGGGCAAGTCACTAGTATACAAAAAAAAGGCAATTCCCACTGCCTTTGCACCAGCATTCCAACTGTAGAAATGCACAAGTATAGGAAGACTTTTGGCAATGCACAAGAATATAGAGCAACAAACTCATAAAAACAACTCTGATATCACTAGGACCCAAGAGATTCATTCAGCTCAGAAAAGTTATTTTTCAAAATTTGGAGGAGAAAAATTGTTTGTTTTTTTTGTTTTTGGCCTAACCATTAAATATCCCTTGTGTGTGATGACACTTCATCATCCAGCTACACGACTGATAAAATTAGAAGAAGAAGAAGAAGAAGAAGAAGAAGAAGAAGAAGAAGAAGAAGAAGAAGAAGAAGAAGAAGAAGAAGAAGAAGAAGAAGAAGAAGAAGAAGAAGAAGAAGAAGAAGAAGAAGAAGAAGAAGAGGAGGAGGAGGAGGAGGAGGAGGAGGAGGAGGAGGAGGAGGAGGAGGAGGAGGAGGAGGAGGAGGAGAGAAGAAGAAGAAGAAGAAGAAGAAGAAGAAGAAGAAGAAGAAGAGAGGAGGAGGAGGAGGAGGAGGAGGAGGAGGAGGAGGAGGAGGAGGAGGAGGAGAAGGAGAAGAAGAAGAAGAAGAAGAAGAAGAAGAAGAAGAAGAAGAAGAAGAAGAAGAAGAAGAAGAAGAAGAAGAAGAAGAAGAAGAAGAAGAAGAAGAAGAAGAAGAAGAAGAAATGTTATCCTGCAAAAATTGATCAAGCGAGATTTCAGTAACAAAACTGAGGGAAGGTTGGACATTAAAAGTGATGAACCAACACAAAGGAAACTTAGATGAAAATGCTGTCTGAAGAACAGAGCTTTCAGTGTTCACACGGGTTTATTAAACAGCTTATTAGATCAATGCACCCATGTGCAATATTCATTCAATGCTTTAAACATCAGCTAACCAATCATCAAAGGATTTGCAAAAAATATATCGAACCAAACAAAGCTGTCCAAGAGTCAAACTAGAATAATATCGTTAGAAGGGCCATAAGAGGTCTTCTAGTCTAACCCTATATCATTTAAATAAATGGCTGTCCAGTCTCTTTTTGAAAGCCTCCAATAACCAGGATTTCTGAAGGCAAGCTATTCCATTGGTTGATTGCTCTTGCCATTAGGAAATTTCTCCTTAGTGCTTCTCTCCTTGATTAGTTTCCATTCATTGCTTCTTGTCTTGCCTTTTGGGGTTTTGGAAAACAGATTGACCCCCTCTTTTTTGTGGTAGCCTCTCAAATATTGGAAGACTGCTATCATGTCACCTCTGGTCTTTCTTTTCATTAGACTAGACATATCCAATTCCTGTAACTGCTCTTCATGTTTTAGCCTCCAGCCCCTAATCATTCTTGTTGCTGTTATCTGTACTCTTTCCAGAGTCTCAGTATCTTTTTTTTATCTTGTGGTGATCAGAACTGGATGTTGTATTACAGGTATGGTCTTACGAAGGCCTTGTAAAGAGGTAATAGAACTTTACAGTACTAGAAGTACTAGAACTAATCTGTAAGATATTCACAATATTAAATATGTAAATGCCAGTTATGAATGACTTGGGACAGCCATCAGATTCCTCAAGGAAGAAGATTGAACAGGAGTTTTCTTAGATGAGAGACAAACTCAAGATTCAAGAAGTAGAGAAATGAAAAATGAGACACCGATGGAAACTAAGCAATCAGAAAGTTCTACTTTAATGATAAAAGATAAGGAAGAGACAGACTATATTTTTTTAACATGGGATATGTTTTATCAATGGTTAGATAAAAGAAGTAGAAATTAGAGGATGAAAGATTACTCATCTGTATAAATATATGATGTAAGAATTTTATTATATATAAACATCATCATCCTCATCATCCTGTTTCTCTGAAAATACAACTTACACTGAAAGTAAGTCCTAGCTTGATTTTTACATATGTGCTGAATATAAGCCCTACCCACAAAATAAGTCCTAATTAAGATTTGTCCCATTCCAATTAAGCTAGGGTAGGGATGGGGGGGGAGGTTAAGCTACCCTACTATTTACCTTTGGACAGTTGTAACCAAGTCTTGCACCCCCAACACCTCCCTTGCATATCTTCTGCAGCTGGCAAGGCTAGCAAGGCTTTCCTCTGTAGTTGATAACAAAGCTCTGGATCGATCCAGAGCTCTGTTATTAGCTGCAGAGGCCTAATATGGAAAGCCTTCAAAAATAATATATTTAGGACTGATCCAAATGATATACGTTTTTGCCAGAAGGAGAAAGGGACAGCCGGAACAGGGGAATAGGACGTAGGAAATCAGAAAATAAGAGCAAAGAGAGAAAAACTCAATATCAGAAACAGGATGGATGGCATCAACTACTTGAGGCTCTGTCTTCACACATGACTGATGCAATCTTGCCTAGATCATAACGCAATCTTCATCAGTGAATTCCTACAGGAATGCAGCTCAGAAGAGAAATAGAGACAATTTAATTCAGCACCTTGGACAGCTCTCAAGGAAAGAGATGTTACCCTAATCCTTGACTTGCCGGTACATCCACAACTTGAACCCAAAATTTCTGCTGCTAAGAGAGACATTTGTTCAGTGAGTTTTGCCCCCTTTTACAATCTCTCTTGCCCCAGTTGTTATGCGAATCACTATGGTTATGAAGTTACCAACATGGTTATTAAGTGAATCTGGCTTCCCCATTGCCTTTGCTTGTTGGAAAGATCACAAAAGGGGATCATGACTGATTCCTAGTATGATTTGATTGCTTATTGTACATTATGACTATCATTACATGTTATACCTTATGATTCTTGACTCTTGATGAATGTAACTTTTATTTTAAGTATACTGAGAGTATTTGCACCAAGACAAATTCCTTGTGTGTCCAATCACATTTGGCAAATAAAAACTTACAATACAATCATGCAACCCCAGGACACTGCAACCATCATAAATATGAGCCCATGGTCAAGTATCTGGATTTTGATTCATGTGACCATGGGAATGCGGCAATGGTTGTAAGTGTGAAAAATGGTCATAAGTCACTTATTTTCAGTGCCATTGTAACATCAAATGGTTACTAAATGAACTGTTTCAAGTCAAGGAATACCTCTAGTTGGTTGTTCAGCTTCTCCCTGTGTCTCTGAATGACCTTACAAGTCCACAATGTTGTGATATTGATGGAGTTCTCCCCTAAAATGTCAACCCGTTTCTCTTTCTAGCATGGTATACCAGATCCAAGATAAAACATGAAGATAGGTGATGATAAAAGAGCACAATCAAATGTCTTGGGGCAATGCAATTACTCTCAGATGGGGCATAAAAATAACTGTGAAATAAATATGGAAATCAGGCAGAAAATATAATCAAAGGAATTTGTCTAATGGAGGACAATGTTAATATGGAAAATAAAATTCCTGTACAGAAAAAAAAAATTAGCTGGCAACGCACCCAGAACAAGTCACCAATTCGATTCAGAGTTCCCTTCTGCAAAGTTATTTCATCAAGTGAATAATTTACTATATAATGATTGATTGCATCAAAACAGTAGAAACATCTTAATAGAATGTTCTTTAGCAAACTTGATCATTGCACTTTATATTATTGTATTTGCATTCAACTTTTCCTCCATTCTACAGTGCAGTCTAAAAGTATTTTTAAAAAAAATTCCATGACAACACAGCCCATACCTTAATTTTAGTGGGTAAAGGGTATTCTTCCTGTCTTAAAACAGTTACAAACCTCATATTCATAGATAAAAGATCTCAAGTTATATTTTTATGGAGATTCTCAATCATCCAGGTCATGGTTATCCCATAGCTGCCATTTCCAGAAGACAGCTGGACATTCTTGTTTTTATTTTCCTTTGAAAACATTTCGCTTCTCATCCAAGAAGCTTCTTCAGCTCTAGCTGCAGTTCAGTTAGAATTGATGAAGCTTCTTACATGGGAAGCAAAACATTTTCAAAGGGGAAAAAAACCACAACAAAATCTAGATGCTTTTTGGAGAAAACACCTTTGGGATCTGAAGTTACCACTTTGAGGTTTCCACTCCCGAGGAATCTAGAAAGCCAGGGGTGAAGATAGGGGCTGGCAGGCTCCAAAGCATTTCTAGTTAGATTTTGGCAAGAGCACTTCCAGAAATTCTGGATTACTGTTGTGGTCCAGGATGGGACGTGGTACAAAGCTGTCAGCTGCAAATAATCAGGAACATATAGCAATAGCAGTTAGATTTATATACCACTTCAGAGTGCTTTGCTGCCCTCTTTAAGTGGTTTACAGAGTCAACCTCTTTCCACCAACAATCTGGATCCTCATTTTATAGACCTCAGAAGGACAGAAGGCTGAGACAAACTTGAGCCTGGTGAAAATTGATCTGCTGGCAGTCGGCAGAATTAGCCTGCAATATTGCATTCTAATCACTGCACCACCATGGCTCTATATTTATCTATCTGTCTGTCTGTTTGTCTACCTGTCCATAGCAATAGCACTAAGACTTATAATACTGCTTCAACGGTGCTTTACAGAACACTCTAAGTGGTTTACAGAGTCAGCTCTTGCCCCCAACAATCTGGGCCCTCAATTTACTGACTTTGGAAAGAGGGAAGGCTGAGTCAACCTTGAGCTGGTCAGAATCGAACTGCTGGCAGAGTTAGCTTGCAATACTGCTTTCTAACCACTGTTCATCCACAGCTCTATGCCTGCCTGCCTGCCTGCCTGCCTGCCTGCCTGCCTGCCTGCCTGCCTGCCTATCTATCTATCTATCTATCTATCTATCTATCTATCTATCTATCTATCTATCTATCTATCTATCTATCTATCTCAATAGCAATAGCAATAGCAATAGCAATTAGAGTTATACCACTTCATAGTGCTTTACAGCCCATTCTAAATGGTTTACAGTGTCAGCCTCTTGCCCTCCCCTCAACAATCTGTGTCAGAGCATATTCATGAACTGGAATAGAGCATGGTAACAAGGTCAGCCACTGAATAGGCATAGCTACTAAGTCAGTCAATGAGAACTGTTTGGAAACTGAAACTAGAAGTAGTCTAGGCATGGCTCTGCATTAAGCTCTGAAGCTATGTTGAGCTCTGAGTCTGTCTGTTGAAAATGAAACTGCTTCTTTCCTCTGTTTGCTTGCTGAATTAAAGTGAAACTGATGTCTGTTTCTGAGCTGAAGCTGTCAGAAGGTCACAAAACAGGGTCACATGACCCCCAAGACATGGCAACAGTCATAAACCCGAAACAGTTGCTATGTATCTGAATTTTGATCGTGTGTCCATGGGGATGATGCAATGGTGATAAAAGTGTGGAAAACAGTAATTGTGATGACCCAGGGTGTCAAAACAAACACAGTCACAGAAAACAGGTGAAGCCCCTTTTATTCCTTCACTTTGCTTCCAAGCTCCGAATATTCTTGACGGAAGACAAAAAACTCCCACACAAACAGTTACAAAAAGAAGGGAAAAAGCAAGACAAACCAGGCAAGATAAGGGCTGGAGGATGTCTACAGATAACACACTCTGGGAAAATTCCAAAGTCAGAAAGGAACAATAAACTAAAGATATTTCCATGCTTTGTTTCCAGCGCTTGCCCATATGCATGTCCATCCTATTATCCAGTTGTCACAGCTGCAGCCCGTGAAGAGGATCAAGGCCCTCTCCTCCTTAGTAGACCACATCTCTCCCTTATCCTCTCCTCCCTGAGTGCCCTAGGATGGAGAGGGGATGGGCCTGGGTGGTCCTCTGACTGCTCAGCTGGCCTCTGCCCTTCCCCAGCCTCCTCCACAACCTCCGGAGCCACACTTCCACTCCCTGTGGGCTGTTCCTCCTCTTCCTCAGAATAAGTCTCCACCAGGGGCATGACAGTAATAAGTCACTTTTTTCAGTGCCATTATAACTTTGACTGGTCACTAAATGAACTGTTGTAAGTCGAAGACTACTTGTACACACTGTTTGAGACCTGGATGGTTGTCTAGTCTGACCAACTTGGATGACACGATATTGATATAATATTGGCCCAGACTACCAATAACAGAGAAATCAATTGTCCAAAACAAAGCAAAGCAAAATAGAATTTCCTGCGAATGGTCACCTCCAAAATAGCAGATTATTCAGAGTGTTCAACCATTGTGGCTGAGAATCATGCAAAATTTTTTTGCAAGCTTGGGTGAGTCATGGTTGTAATTTTTTTTAAAGAGAAAGATCGTGAGAAGCATCTTTTAAGAAACTGGCAAAAGATCTCACTAGTCTAGTTTATTATTCATCAGCTGCCAACCAGATCTTTCTCGAAAATCCACAAGCGAAGAATGCAGACATTAGCCTGTTTGTACTCAGCAGTTAGCATTAAGATAAACTATCGGAGCAAATGGATAATTAAATATAATTATCGTGATTAATAATTATTTGTGTTTCTTTTCCTCCGGGCTGTTTTTTACCCAGTTCCTTAGATGTTTTACTCCATCTAATCTTTTCACTGTGTCTAGATTTTAGGAGCAAAGGGATACCTAAGTCAGAAACCACCACAAGATTATTGCAATCACATCTCATCACTAGTAAACAACACAATCAAAGTCTTCCAAAACACCGCAAGTACACAGAATATATATATTTTGTTCAACATCATCAATGTTACTCCGAGAAGCACAAAGCCGAAGACACAAGCCTGAAGGTGATGAATCAGACTTCATCGAAATGTTCCCTAGATACTTCCAATTTTAGGTGGGAGTAAACCCAAATAACCAAAGACACACACACAGACACACACACATATATACAAAAAAGCACTCATGCATAATCACAAAAAGTCCAGCACCGTAAAGCCTACAAACTTGAAATTTGGCACGTATGCTCCTCTTGGCTTCTAAGTGCTCACTAAGAAAGGATTTTTCAAAATGAGCAACATTTCCTATTATATTATTATTAACACACTCTGATGCTAAGGAGTTCTACTCCCCCTCCCCTCCTGAAAAGAAATCTGTTCCAAATGCAAAACACAAGCAGAGGAGAGGAGGTTCACTTTCAGTTTCACAGCAGCACCAAGCAGCTTTAGTACAGAACAGTTGAGCTAAGCCACGCCCAGGCTCCTTGCTGTCTCCTTCTTGCTCACACAGCAAGTGCTGTTTCAGTTTCCAAACAGTCCTCAACTCTCTCACACACTGACGCTAGCCAGATGAATACCGATGGATGCTGGTAGACAGAGGCAGAATTTTTTCCCCCCTTATTTTCTTCCCCCAAAACAAAGGCCAACCACATAGTTTTGTCGTGAAGCATGGTTATCAAGCTATTATAGAATAATAGAAGGGACCTTGGAGGTCTTCTAGTCCAACCCCCAGTTTAAGCGGAGACCCAATGCCAGGGGTGGCAAATCTTTTTTGGCTCCCGTGCTGATAATTGTGCACTGCCAGCACCCAGAAGGCAATGCGTACTGGGCCTGCCCATCCTCGCTGCGCATGCATGCACAACCCCCCTGCAGCCCACTGCATGTCTGTGCACGTGTGTGCAATCCTCTTGCCTGATGCCGCATGTCTGCACCTGCGGTGCGATTCCTCCGCCGTGCGCCATGCGTCTGTGCAATCATCCGCGCCGTGTGCATCATGTCGCTGCGCCTTCACGCGCAATTCTCCTGCTGCCTGCCATGCATCTGCACATGCGCGCGCCATCGCCCCCTTGTGCCATCCATCTCTGCATGCACGCGTGATCCCCCAGGGTGTGCTGCGCATCTCTTCAATCAGGAAGTGAAAAACATTAATGACACTGGAGATCCTCAGTCATCCAGGTCATGATTATCCCAAAGCTACTTTTCAAAAATGTTGTTGTGGTTTGCCGGCAGCCGGTGCAGATGGCAGCGGAATCGGACAGTGGGGAAGAACGGGCAACAGTCCGGGAGTCTAGATAGGACTCAGACGAGGGTCCTGCATCTGATGCAGAGATGGGGCCAGGACCATTTGGGAGTGGGGTGCTGACTCCGGAGTCTTCAGAGTCTGGTAGCAGCAAGGAAGAGGAACAAGGGAAGCCTGTTCCTAGTATGCGTGTGCGCAGAGCTGCTGGAAGGCGAGAACAGCTGAAACAAAAGAGGTGACTCAGGAGTAAGGCTGGGAGGTGATTGCCCCTCCCATAAGGAATAAAGGACAGGCAAAGATGATGAAACCTTTGCAGGAAGCAAAGTCATTCATACAGTTCGGATTAAACCTTGAAGTTCTTTATACTTTGGCTGTTTGTTTTTTTTTCTAGTTCATTTGATACTTCTGTTTTTGGCAGCACTTCAGAGGAAAGAAAGGTGGGTGCTTATCTCGAGGGACTGTTTGAGATTCATTACTGGCTGGGAATGAAAATAATTCCCAGCATTGCAATAAAATAAGACCTGTTTTTAAAATAAGCGTGTGCGTAATTAGGGTCTGGAAGACTTGGTCAGAACAAATTTGTTGGACTTCGTTTTTTTTTTTCTTTGAAGACATTTTGCTTCTCATCCAAGAAGCATCTTCGGCTCTGACTGAATGGCGGAGAACGGGATTCCATTCTGACTTACAACAATGCTGAAAAAGAAGTGACTTGTGACTGTTTTTCACACTTACAACCGTTGCAGCATCCCCAATGGTCACTTGACCAAAATTCGGACCCTTGGCAATTGACCCATACTTATGACTGTTGCAATTTCATGTGATGGGTCATGTGATCCCCTTTTGCGACCTTCTGAAAAATCCAAGTCAAGGGGGGAAGCCAGATTCACTTAACAACCGTTGCTCCTAAGTTAACATCCATGGTGATTCGCTTAGCAACTGTGGCAAGGAAGGTCGGACTATGGGGCAGAATTCACTTAACAAATCTTTTGCTTAGCAACATAAATTTTGGGCTCCCTTGTGTGTTAGTCAGCCAAGGACCACCTGTATCTACTCTCCTTCATTGCCACGATTTCATTTTAAAAGTTCACTGAAAGGTAGGAGATTAATTCCTAAATTCTCATTCTCTCTCTGTCTCTGTCCCTGTCTCTGTCTCTCTCTCTCTCTCCCTCTCTCAATAGCACAGATTTATATATCACTTCACAGCCCTCTCAAAACTGTTTACAGCCTCCCCCCCCCCCCCCAACAATCTGGATCCTCATTTTACTGACTTGAGAAGGACAGAAGGCTGAGTCAACCTTGAGCCTGGTGAGATTCGAACTGCCGAATTGCAGGCATCCAGCAGTCAGCAGAAGTAGCCTGTAGTACTGCACTCTAACCAATGCACCACCACCTCCCTCTCTCTCTCTTATCTATCTATCTATCTATCTATCTATCTATCTATCTCTTATCCATCTATCTATCTAACCCTAACCCTAACCCTAACCCTAACTCTATCTGTCTGTCTGTCTATCTGTCTGTCATCTATCATCTACCTATCTCTCTCTCTCCCCTGTCTAACCACACACACATACCACACATATACATCACAGCAGCTATTTTCAAACTTCATAAATTTGTTAGCACCGTTCCATTTCTGCTCTCCAGCTGCCTTTAAAAACTCGACACCTCTCCAATCACAAAGTCAAATTATAAGGGTATCATGAATGCAGTTAAAAAAAAAATGGAAAGAGTAGACAGTAGCTTATACTGGAATAAATAAAGTAACTGGCTAGGATGATGGGGCTTTTAGCCAGGGAAGCTTACCATGAAATGTAGGACTGGTGGAGAAAATAAATCTGCTCATGCCCTACTTTCTCCTTCGTTTAAATGGAATAAAAGGCAAGAGACATGATGTCATAGAATTATCCTCCCAATTAAGCATCGCCTCTCAGTCGCTGTCTGTCTCCCTCTCCGTGTAAGCTGACTTGCATTCTCAGCCTGGTAGATGGACACAACCTCTCAAAAACCGCCTGGACGGCTCTGTTTTGTTGAGTCTGCAGGAGGAATGGAGGCAGTGACTGAAAACAGATTCTAATTAATGATCTTGGTTAATTGGATGCTGGCCCGAGCATTTTAAGATCCTTCAGTTTACTTGGAAAAAGTTTTTGTTCCGGATAAATTCCAGAGGACTGCAAATCATAATGGAGCAGTGATTTTTCCAACTTTCTTTCTCAATAGTCCCATCCTAGGATGTGCCTGCAGACTAACAGAGCTGAAAAGGATCCTTGGAGGTCTTCTAGTCCAACCCCCTGCTCAAGCAGGAGACCCTATACCATTTCAGACAAGTGGCTGTCCAATCTCTTCTTAAAAACTTCCAGGATCTATTCCACTCAGCGAGTGGGATCCTGTCTGTTCCACTACCGGTTCACGGATCATGTGTCCATGCATGTGTGCATCTAACATGTGCACGCAGCTTTCCACACACCAGCTGAGGCCTGTACTTTTCTCTTCCTTCTCCTCTCAGCTGATCTATAAAGCCTTAGTAAGACCACACCTAGAGTCCTGCATCCAGTTTTGTTCGCCACATTATAAAAAAGAGGTTGAGACTCTAGAAAAAGTACAGAGAAGAGCAACCAGGATGATAAGGGGACTGGAGACTAAAACATATGATGAGCGGTTGCAGGAACTGGGCCTGGCTAGTCTAGGGAAGAGAAGGACCAAGGAAGAAATGATAGCAGCCTTCCAATATTTGAGGGGCTGCCCCAGAGAGGAGGAAGGGGTCAAGCTATTTTTCTAAAGCATCTGTAGGCCAGACAAGGAAGAATGGATGGAAACTGAACGAAGAGAGATTTAACCTGGAAATAAGGAGAAACTTTCTGGCTGTGAGAACAATCAATGGAACAGAAGTTGTCCTTAGAATTTGTGGGAGTGCCATCCCTTAAGACTTTCAAGAAGAGATTGGACTGCCATTTGTCAGAAATGGTGTAGGGTCTCCCACTTGGGCAGGGGTTTGGACTAGATGACCTACAAGGTCCCTTCCAACTCTGATTATCTGTTATCTGGAGGCTTTTTTTTAACTACCAGTTCAGCCAAACCGGGTCAAATCGGTAGCATACCACCACTTACTCCACTGATTAACTGTTCTCACTGTTAGGAATTTTCTGCTTAGTTCTAGTTTCTTCTCTCCTTGATTAGTTTCCATCCATTGTTTCTTGTCCTGCCTTCAGAGGCAGGCTTAGATTTTAGAATAACTTTATTGTCACTTTGAATGTACACTAATTGGCATACATTAAAATGAAATTCTGTTGCATGCAGCTCTCAAAGAGTTACTACCTCCAATATACACTACATAAACACGACAAAAATAAATAAATACATAGTTATGCACATACCCACATATATTACAGGACACAGAGAAAGAACATAGTGTCGTTCGGATGTATACATGCACATGACAAGAAAAACTAATCTTGCTAGTTGACCAGGTGGACGGCATAGAGAAGAAAGCTGTTACAGTATTGGGTAGTCCTGCTTAGGTATTTTGAAACCTCCTCCCAGAGGGGAGCAACAGATACAAACTGTAAAGTGGGTGTGTGGGGCCTCCAACAATGCTTCGAGCTCTAAGCACATAGCACTTGTAAGCAGTATCCTGAGTAACGGGAAGCAAGCTTCCTATAATCTTCTCCACTGTCCTCACCACTCTCTGTAGGGGCTTTCTATCTGAGGCACTGTGGCCACCAAACCAAACAGGGATACAGAAGTAGAAAGATGTGCTCTCCTCATCCGATGCGGGAAATGTAGAAGCTGGTTTGCACGCTTTGCTAAAGATGACATGTGGAAAGACAAGCTCAGATTGTTAATTATCTGCACCCCCAGATATTTAATACTCCAATTGCTTTGGAGACTAGGTTGACCCCCCAAACATTGGAACACTGTTATTATGTCACCCACAGTCTAGATGTTCAGATCAGTGGAACAGCTTGCCTTCAGAAGTTGTGAATGCTCCATCACTGGAAGTTTTTAAGAAGAGACTGGACAGCCATTTGTCTGAAATGGGATAGGGTCTCCTGTTTGAGCAGGGAGTTGGACTAGAAGACCTCCAAGGTCCCTTGCAGCTCTATTCTGATGCTGAAGATTCCCCTTCCTTTCCAGACCCAAGAATGTTTTTTACACCCCAACTTGCCTCTCTAAGTATTTGTTTTCCTTAAAGATGAAGCGGTGAATTTTTTTCTCTCTCTCCCTGGCTTGGCATTATTTTGTGCAGGTATGCATTTTGCAAGTACCAAATCAGCACTCTGCCAAAGTGTTCCTGTTAACATTTATCACCCCTTCCCCTAAGTCATCAATGGCCACCAACCTCCCCTTGGGGAATGCCATGCTAATTCAGTCAAAGATTTAGCACCAGTCCCTGGGGATGGGTCTCTGGTTATAACAGCCACATAAAGAGAAAGAAAAGTGGCAGAGAAAAGTCAAAGCAACTTAAACCTTATTGCTTTTTTTTTTTTTTTTTATGGATGTAGCCAAGGGCTTTATTTAATTGTTTGGATCCTTTCCTCGTGGATACAAAGATTCCCCAGCATTCACAACAATGAGGATATCCCAAAGTTGCTTCCCCCCCCCCCAGGAGATAACTGGACTTCCTCATTTTATCTTTGAAGACATTTCACTTCTCATCCAAGAAGCTTCTTCAGCTCTGACTGGATGGTGAGGGAATGGAAGGATTTATATTCCTTGCAGTTGGTCATTTACATCCTTTTAAGAGAGTCATTGAGGCCACTTGGAGGTTTGTCTGTGTCCTTGGGGTTACCTGAGTGGCGCAAATGGGTGTGGAGCCTTCTTGGCTGCAGGGTGTTTTTTCTGTCCCATGACCCTTCACTATTGAAGACAGGCGCAGGCTGCTGGAGATGGGTCTGCGTTGCAACCTGCGCCCGTCTTCAGCAGTGACACTTGGCAACTGATTCATATTGATGACAGTTGCAGTGTCCTGTGCAATGTGATCCCCTTTTGCAACTTTCTGGGAAGCAAAGTTAACAGGAAAGCTGGATTCACTTAACCATGGGACTAACTTCAGAACTGCAGCCATCCACTTAACAACTGGGCCAGGAAAGGTCATAAAATGAGACAAAATGCAACTAGCAAACATCTCAGTTAGCAACAGAAGTGTTGGTCTGTGGTTGTACATTGAGGACAACCTGTACAAATTTTATGTATTTGTTATATTTAAAATTATATGACACTATCCAGAACATAGAACAATTCAAATAAATAGGACCAGAATAGAGGTGGAAGGGATCTTTGAGGTCTTCTAGTCCAGGGGTTGCCAACCTTTTGGATCTCAGGGACCACCAAACTCATAATTTTAGATCCCAGGGACCACTAACTGGTTCTGTGGGTGTGGCCTATTTTGTGCATGTGGCTTGGTGGCCATGTGACTGGCTGGGCATGGCTTGTATGTAAGTATTATAAATATTTATATAAATATTGATTTTTTTTTTTTTAAAGAGCAACTTTTACCCAAAATCAGGCGAAGCAGGCAAGCAGATTGAGTTCCTCACAGAATCACAAATTCATTCAGAAATCTATCTATCTGCCATCGGCTAGCTCAATCTGTCACACAAAATTTGCTTGCAAGCAAACTCACACAATTAACTCACAACACACCATGCATGTAAATATTGAATTTTTTATAAAAAGAGCAACTTTTACCCCAAATCAGGCAAAGCAGGTAGATTGAGTTGCTCACAGAATCATTCAGTGATCTATCTATCTGCCATCAGCTAGCTCAGTCTCTCAAATTTGCTTGCTGTGAGTCTGCACTGAATTTGCTTGCAAGCAAACCTTCAGTCCTAAGGGAGGCTCGACTGTGCTGAACTGAAGATCTACAGACTAGCTGGAAAGCAAGAAATCCAGCCATTTCCTGCTTCCTAGCTAATCTTAATCTCCCGGCACAGCAGAACAGATGATGGTCAGAAAAAGGAAAATTAGCAATTTAGCAGGCAAGTTTACCAGGAAAGGAGTGAGTGGGCAGTGCAGCCTTGTGTTTTTGCGCAGCCTGGATTAATTGCTTTGTGGGGGTGCTCTGGGGATGAGATTTCTCTGCGACCCACCAAAATTTTCTCACGGCCAACCAGTGGGCTGCAATCCACTGGTTGGTGACCACTGTTCTAGTCCAACCCTTTTCAAATTGAGACAAGTGGCTGTCCAGTCTTTTCTTAAAAACCTCCAGTAATGGAGAACCCACAATTTTGGGGGGAAAGTCCTTCCACTAGTTAATTGTCCTCATGGTTAGGAAGTTTCTCCTTAATTCCAAGTTGCTTCTCTCCCTGATTGTTTTCTATCCATTGTTTCTTCTCTTGCCCTTTGGTGCTTTGGAGAATAACTTGACCCTCTCTTCTTTGTGGCAGCCCCTCAAATACTGGAACCCTACCATCATGCACACACACACACACCCAGTCCTTCTTTTCTCTAGATTACTCAAACTCAATTCCTGCAGCCATTCTTCATATATTTTAATCTCCAGGCCTTTCGTTATCTTAGTTGCTCTTCTCTGCACTTTTTCCAAAGTCTCAACATCTTTGGAAAAAAATAATAATGCTAGATTGGAAGATGTGGAGAGATGCATAGAATCATCAAGATAACAGATAACAGATCATCAGAGTTGGAAGGGACCTTGTAGGTCATCCAATCCAACACCCTGCCCAAGTAGGAGACCCTACACCATTTGTGACAGATGGGAATTCAATCTCTTCTTGAAGGTCTCAAGTGATGAAGCTCCCACAACTTCCGAGGGCAACTTCTGTTCCATTGGTTGATTGTTCTCACTGCCAGAAAGTTTCTCCTTTTTCCAGGTTGAATCTCTCCTTGTTCAGTTTCCATCCATTATTCCTTGTCTGGCCTACAGGTGCTTTAGAAAATAACTTGACCCCTTCCTCTTCTCTGGGGCAGCCCCTCAAATATTGGAAGACTGCTCTCCTGTCTCCCCTGGTCCTTCTCTTCCCTAGACTAGCCAGGCCCAGTTCCTGCAACTGTTCAACGTATGTTTTAGTCTCCAGTCCCCTAATCATCCTGGTTGCTCTTCTCTGCACTTTTTCTAGAGTTTCAACATCTTTTTTATGGTACGGTGGCCAAAACTGGATGCAGTATTCCAGGTATGGCCTCACCAAGGTTTTATAGAGTGGTATTAGCACCTTACCTGATCTCGATTGTATCCCTCTGTTAATGTAACTTAGGACTGCATTGGCTTTTTTGGCTGCTGTTGCACACTTCTGGCTCCTATTTAGCTGGTTGTCCACTAAGACTCCAAGATCCCTCTCCCAGTTCCTGCTATTGAGCCTGGTTTCACCTAGTCTATATGTGTGCTTTGGGTTTTTCTGGCCTGAGTGTCGGACTTTACTTTTCTCTACATTGAATTTCATTTTGTTGGATACGGCCCAGTGTCGGACATGACTGAATGGATGACATCATTATTATTGTGCAAACACACAAATATAAAAAAACAACAACCCCACACTCCTGCTGTTAGCTGTGCCAGGCTTCCAAGCTGCCCATCGCCTGACAAAACATCTTAAACCCACTAAAAGTAAAGTTGCTTTTTTTTTAAAAAAGCTTACCAACCTTTGAGCACAATTGAATAGCATTAGGAGGTAACAATGCTAACTAATCCATGCCTTCAAAAGGCATGACTAAGTCAAGGATAATTCTTCTTTTTAGAAGAGCTATAAATAAACCCTTTTCTTGACTGGAAATTAATGGGGAGTCAAAGGCACCACAAAGCGAGGCTCGAACAAACAATCACAGTCGTGACACAACCCTATTGATTTCCCCAATTTATAGGTTTGATCCCAGAAAGATGCAAGACTTGAGATGCATGAAGCCACTCAAGCGACGTCAAAACTTAAGGTCAAGGGTAACATTAAAGATAAAGGAGAAAGAAGATTCAGAATATTTTTTAACTTGGGATTTCTTTTACTAATGGTTTGATAATAAAGGTAGAAATTAGAAGTTGGAAGAATACCATTATATACAAGTAAAGAATGTTATATTACTTTTATTCATTAAGCACGAAACTCAGTCAACTGAACATTTAAAAATATATCAGAAATACCAGTGACTGGTGCTAATGGTTGATACACGTGGCTGCCAGCATCCTTTGGTATCAACCAAGCATCTTCTTAAAATGCACGATGTTCTGAGTAGCACAGTTTTTTGCAGTTCCCCTGGTCTTATTGCAGGAAGCTGCAATTTCTTGACGTATTTTATAAAAGTCTTGGACCAATGGACTCAGATAATATTAAGTGGTTAAAGAAAATATGTTAAAGAAAAATTTATAAATAAAAACTGGGAAAAAAAAACTTAAGATCAAGAACAAACAAGATTTGGGAGAAAGTCTTCTTAAGATCCAAAACCACAGTCTTAGATGTTCTCCATCTCTGAGAATCATTGCTTTAGAGTGTTGAACAAAAATTTTCTTCCATTTTAAGAAATGTAAGAGACTACAGATGTAAACAAATTCAACTGTATAAAATGTATTTTCCTGCACATTGTAGAGAGCTGGATTGATAGAAGAGAACATTTATAGCTCAGAGCTACAACGGTGGGATCCTTGGTGCTCTCTGAGCTTGGTGGTTTTCTTGCAGATGTTTCAACAACCAACTCAGAACTAGCAACAAATGAAGCAATCTTATCAAGGAACTAGCATCTCCACCAACACTGATAGGGCAAGCCACTTGAATATAAACAAAGAGCAAGCCTCATTCCCTCCTAGCATTGATGATGTTACTTAGTTGGGTCATGAAATGTTGCCAAGAAAACAGTCAAGATCAGAGGACACCAGGAACCCCACAGTTCAACTCTGAGCTACAAATATTTTTGTCTGTCTGTCTATCTATCTATCTATCTATCTATCTATCTATCTATCTATCTATCTATATCTATCTATCTGTCTATCCACTAGACCAGCAATCTAACAGTAAACAATAGCCTCATCAAGGAACTACCAAGAAGAAAGCAACTGTCAGTGTTCCAACTAACAAACTCCAAACCAATAAATTCCGAGACAAGCATTCCTCATTCTATTTTATTAGAGATGTCATATTGGCACACCTGGGAGTTCCGGGTTTTCCCCCACCCAAAAGAAAGTCAAGAATCCAGCCCCTGCACCCACCAGTACATCACATGGTCCAATCATATCTTTGTCCTAACTGAGGACAACCACCCAGTCACTCCCCTGCAAGTGCAGGGCAACATGTCCTTGACTCCCAGAGAAAGGAATGTTGTTGTGTATAATCTTCCATCGCTCCTTGCAAACCCCCCCCCCCCCCGCCACTTTTCCGGGCACTAAATGTGGCAGCCTCAAAGCACCAAAGGAAAAAAAATGCTTCCAAGGCTGACAGCAACACTCCCAACGAATATTGACAGGGCAAAACTCAAGCATATAAATAGAGAGCAAACTCCCCTGCCCTCCCTTCTAGCACAGATGATGTTACCTACTTGGGTCATGAAACATGTCAGAGTGTTTGGCAGTGTGAATACCTTTATGAGACAACCGAGCAATAACACAACACACAGAACACACAACACACAGAAACTTAAACATTGACAGTGGTTTAATATACAACAGGTATATACAGATAATATACACGTGGTAGACAAAATACCTTTACAAGTGAGGTTTCTCCTGCCTAACACAAGGAGAACTTCTGCACTGAAATCTGGTCACAAGGAAAGAGAACCATGCCCTCTAATGGCTGCCTTTTATATACACACCTCTTATGGGGAACTTTACTCTCCAATCTTAAAGGGAAATAGTCATACTCTGCCGAATCACCTTTATTGCATCAACCAGACTTATTAGATTCACAGCATCTAGCAGCAGCTACTCACTGCTGGTCAGTTCTTAAATCTTAATACCTTAACAAAACATCTTCAAGAAAACCAGCTTAATTAAGGAACTACCACGAACACTGATAGGACAAGCCACTTGAACATAAACACAGAGCTAGCCCCACACCCTTCTAGCACTGATGACGTTACTCACTTGGGTCGTGAAACGTCTGCAAGTAAACCACCAAGCTTGGAGGTCACACATTCAACATTCCAAAGCAAATGTTTCATTTGGAAGTCTATGGAGGTCCTCAAGTCTTCCAGGTCACGATTGTCCCAAAGGTGCTTTTTCCCCCAAAGGCAACTGGACTTTCTTGGTTTAATCAGGTCTAACAACTACATTGCCACAAGATGCTAAACTTAACAAGAAAACAGAGATAGAAGGGATCTTGAAGATCTTCTAGTCCAGTGGTCGCCAACTGATTGACCAGGGACCACTGGTGGTTTGCGAAAAAATTTTGGTGGTCTGCAGAGAAATTCCCCCCCTCCAAGCACTCCCCAAAGCAATTAATCCAGGCTGTGTAGGAGCACAAGACCTGTCCACCCACTGGCCCCCACCCTTCGGCTGAGCACAAACCTTACCTTGAGTAAAATCATGTGAACTGGAACTGGAAGGTAAGACCAATGGTGGGGAGGGAAATCCGCCCTGGAGTGGCTTGCTGGCGTTGGTGGAAAAGTTGGTCCCATATTCCAGAGCTGCAGCAGTCACAAGACTGGCCCTTTGGTCATCCAGGAGCAGCTCCTCCAGTCCATGGCCTTGAAGGGACCTTGAAGGTCTTCTAGTCCAACACCCCCTGCTCAAGCAGGAGATGCTATATCATTCCAGACAAGTGATTCATGGCCAGTCTCTTCTTAAGAACTTCTAATGTTGGAGCTTACACAACTTCTGGAGGCAAGTTGTTCCACTGTTTAATTGTTCTAACTGTCAGGAAATTTCTTCTTAGTTCTAGATTGGTTCTCTCCTTCATTAGTTTCCATCCATTGTTTCTTGCCCTGCCTTCAGGAGCTTTGGAAAATAGGTTGACCCCCTCTTCTTTGTGGAACCTCCTCAAATATTGGAAGACTGCTATCAATCCTTCCTTTCATTAAACTAGACAAACTCAGTTCCTCCAACCGTTCTTCATATATGATTTTGATTTTATACCTCTGTTTATACAAACAAGGATTGTGTTACTTTTTTTGGCAACTGCTGCACACTGCTGGATTATATTTAAGTGACTGTCCACTAGGACTCCAAGATCCCAATCTCAGTTACTGCTACTGTACATTTAGTTTTTCTTGCCTAGTGTGGAACCTTATTTTTCTCTATCTTGAATTTCATTTCTTTTAGATAGGGCCCCGCATTCAGTGAATATTTGGATAAAGTCAATTTTGGCTAGATACTTTATTATTATTATTCTTTTTTCTTTTCTTTTTTTAAATCTGATCAGCAAATAGACTATATCCAGCCCACTTGGATAAATAATTAGCCTTAATTTGCTGAGTTGTGCAATCCCCAATCGTGAGCTGGTTCAGGAACTGTGTCAAATGCCTTGTATGAATATAACCTCTGGTGCACAGAAGTTTCTTTCAACCAACAGCTACATCTCAGCAAGCGGTCCACTGCAGTTCTACCGCTACAAAGAATATGCAACTTGCTAATGTCTCTCAATATTATCTTTGTCATCATTATGGCAATTGTCAAAAAAAAAAAAACCAAAAAAACCCCCCACTACTCGCTAGGCACCCGGTGTGGAGCAGAGAGCGGAGGGACGCAATGACGATGGCAAAGTGTTCCCAGCAACCTTCCCCTTTCTGGCATTAAACTTGGCTTCCATTTACATTTTAATGATGCTTGATGTCTTCTGTATGCCAGCCATTTACTTCCATCTCTTTAAAGTTAATCGCTTTGGTAATGGGTAACTCTGACACTGCAAATTAGGGCTGTCCAGAAGTAACCTTTGACATTTCCTGCTGGAAGGAAGGGAAACGCTCCACAGCCTGTGGAGATGGCAGTGGGAGGCAAGACAAAGTTGGAGCTGGTAGACCAAGAGTGGCCAAAACAGTTTTCCTCTCTGACTGGAAGTGCCTGGCTTCACAAATGCCTTTTTGTAAGGTCAGGATGGGATGAACTTACACTAAGAATGGATTGGAAGGTAGAATGATGGCAGGATAATGATTCATTGGAGTCTACTAGAATTGGCCAGTGAATAAATTTGAATGAATGAATGAATGAAACATAGATAGATAGATAGATAGATAGATAGATAGATAGATAGATATTTGAGCTCTCCACCAAAGCTGAAGCATGATATCTAATCACCGTGCCTGTAAATATTTCCTACATTTATGATTTTAATGTTAAGTCATCTAGAGTCACTTTTTTGGAAAGAGCTGGGTGAGAAAGAGAAAAAAGTAACAAGGGAAAAAGAAGAAAGAAAGAAAGAAAGAAAGAAAGAAAGAAAGAAAGAAAGAAAGAAAGAAAGAAAGAAGAAAGACAAAAGAAAGAAAAGAAAGAAAAGAAAAAAGAAAGAAAAGAAGGAAGGAAGGAAAGAAAGAAAGAAAGAAAAAGAAGGAAGGAAGGAAGGGGTCGTGGGATTCAGTTTTGCAAACTTCTGACCAGCAAAATCAATGAGGAAGCAAAGCTAAGGTAGGAAGGGAGGGAGAGAGGGAGGAAAGAAAGAAAGAAAGAACGAAGGAAAGTTGGAAGGAAGGAAGGAAAGTTGGAAGGAAGGAACAAAGGAAGGAAGGATAGAAGGAAAGATTGAAGGAAGGAAGGAAAGATTGAAGGAAGGAAGGAAGGAAGGAAGGAAGGAAGGAAGGAAGGATGGAAGGAAGGAAGGAAGGAAGGAAGGAAGGAAGGAAAGATTGAAGGAAGGAAGGAAAGGTTGAAGGAAGGAAGGAAGGAAGGAAGGAAAGTTTGAAGGAAGGAAGGAAAGATTGAAGGAAGGAAGGAAGAAAGGAAAGATTGAAGGAAGGAAGGATGGAAGGAAGGAAGGAAGGAAGGAAGGAAGGAAGGGGTCGTGGGATTCAGTTTTGCAAACTTCTGACCAGCAAAGTCAATGGGGAAGCCAGATTCGCTTACCAACTGTGTAACTAATTTAACAACAATGGTGATTACTTGACAATGTTGTTTTCACCAAAACCAAACAGGATAATTTTTCAAAGCTTGTTAGCAAACTCTAGCTGGCCTTGCCCTACACATTTCACATGGACATTAAATTGAATTCTTTCCTGGGTTTGCTACAAAAGAACAAACTAAGTTTATAATGTTTTCCTCTTGGACTAACGCAGATGTGCTGGCTAGAAATACTGCAAGAGATGAAATTATTGTATGATCTGAAAAGAAACAGGAATTTGGTCCTTTTCCTCCTGTTTGTTCAAGATTAGAAGCCATAAAACATCTCTTGAAAAGAATATTGTGCAAATCCCAGCAATATATTATATGCTCCACTGCACTTCTACTTATAATACAACATCAAGGCTTTAAGTTGAGCTCATGCAAATCATTTTTTTTTTTGCAGCATTTTACAAAATTACTTTGTTATTCTTTCTTCCAGTCTGTGTTTTGGATTTCTCTGTTTAGCCTGTAATCTAGAAATTGTCAAGTAGTTTCCCATCCAAATCTTAACCAAGCTTGACCCTGTTTAGCTTCCTAAATGAGCCAAAGTTGGTTAAACATTATAATATATTAAATCTGCTAGGAATCTTCAAGAAAGAACTGGAGGTGTCTACTCTAACAAAAAGAAGGTCTACAGGTGACATGATAGTTACCTGCCAATATCTGAAGGGTTGTCCCAGAGAAGAAGAGGGTCAACTTATTCTCCAAATCATCTGAAGGCAGGACAAGAAGCAATGGATGGAAATCTACCAAGGAGAAGTACAACCTGGGATTAAGGAGAAATTTCCTGACAATAAGAATAATTCATCAGTGGAGCGGCTTCTTTCTAGAAGTTTTGAGTGCTCAATCACTGGAAGTGATTGGGCAACCAATTATCTGAAATATTATAAGGTTTTCTGCTTGAGCAGGGAAATTGGACTAAAACAGGGATCACCAAGCTTTTGGACCTCAGGGACCACCAAACTCATAATTTCAAATCCTGCAGACCACTATTATGAATTTTGACTGACGGTGGCTTGCTGATGTTGGTGGGAAAGTCGGTCCCATATTCCAGAGCTGCAGTAGTCACAGGACTGGCCCTTTGGTCATCCTGGAGCAGCTGCTCCTCCACCCGGGTGCACCAGCTTGCCATGGACTGGAGGAGCTGCTCCTGGATGACCAAAGGCCAGTCCTGTGACTACTGCAGCTCTGGAATACAAGACCGACTTTCCCACCAACATCAGTAAGCCACCCTGGGGCGGATTTCCCTCCCCACCATTGATCTTACCTTCCACTCCCAGTTCACATGGTTCTACTCAAGGTAAGGTTTGTGCTCGGCCAAAGGATGGGGGCCAGTGGGTGGGTAGGTCTTGTGCTCCTACACAGCCTGGATTAATTGCTTTGGGGAGTGCTTGGAGGGAGGGGGGAATTTCTCTGCAGACCACCAAAATTTTCTCGCAAACCACCAGTGGTCCCTGGTCAATCAGTTGGCGATCATTGGACTAGAAGCTCTTCAAGGTCCCTTCTATCTCTGTTTTCTTGTTAAGTTTAGCATCTTGTGGCAATGTAGTTGTTAGGCCTCTACCCGACCTGATTAAACCAAGAAAGTCCAGTTGCCTTTGGGGAAAAAAGCACCTTTGGGACAATCGTGACCTGGAGGACTTGAGGACCTCCATAGACTTCCAAATGAAACATTTGCTTTAGAATGTTGAATGTGTGACCTCCAAGCTTGGTGGTTTACTTGCAGACGTTTCATGACCCAAATGAGTAACATCATCAGTGCTAGAAGGGTGTGGGGCTTGCTCTCTGTTTATGTTCAAGTGGCTTGCCCTATCAGTATTCGTGGTAGTTCCTTAATTAAGCTGGTTTGCTAGTTGTGCTTCCAGAAATTGTGAATTCTCCAGTGAGTTTTTAAGACGAGATTGGACTCCAGTGGTGGGATTCAATTTTTTTCGGGCTGAACCAGTAGAATACCACCCCTGGTGCACGCATGCCTGTCACTCATGCAAAGGGAGAACGTGCACACAAGCTCACCTGTGGATCACGTGCTACCATCCTCTTTCCCCCTTTGTTTGGCCATTTCCATGGTCCAGTTGCAATCCCCTCACGACCCACTAGAGGGCCGTGTCTCACAGGTTGGGGGACCTCTGGACTAGAAGACCTCCAAGGTCCCTTCTGGCCCGATAATTTTATGGTCTACCTTCACCTATGTCATCTCCCTTCACCTTTTAGTGGCCCACTCCAACCGGAGTAACAGGTTGTAAGAAGTTTTTGCTTGAAAGAGAACTAAGTTTGCACGACTGTCCTTAACCGTGCAGCTTTGGTCACCTTCAGGCTGGCAGGGAGAGGAGTGTCTTCTGGAGGACTAGAGGGGTCGGCCCATCCTTATCGCTCCATCATTCAGGTACAGCTGCAGCACTTCTGGAAGGAGGTGGGAGGAAGCTAATTATGACTGATAAATAGGGCTCCTGTTGTTAGCAATGTCATTGCATTCACCTTTTTCACAATCCCCTCTTTCCAGCTGCTTAATTAATTAGTCCATGGGAATATCTTCTTTTTCTGTGAGTTACAGCTTGACCTTGCACTTTCCTGGGCTAGTTCTGGATTGTTATCGTAAGAGCTTTCGTGCCTTCCACATATCACAGAAGCGTCTCATCTGAGCAATGACATCTTCTGACCTCCTGATGCAGTGGTGGTATTCAAATTTGTTTTACTATCAGTTCTGTGGGTGTGGCTTGGTGGGTGTGCCAGGGAAGGATACTGTAAAATCTCCATTTCCACCCCACTCCTGTGGGAAAATCTTTATTTCCACCCCACTCCAGGGGGAAGGTTACTACAAAATCCCCATTCCAGGGGAAGGATATACTGCAAAAATCTCAATTCCCTCCCCACTCCTGGGGAAAGGTAACTGCAAAATCCCCATTTCCTTCCCTCCCCACCTCACTCATGTGCTTTCCAGCTCTGTTCTCCTCTACAGGGCAACCAAAGAAGACCCAGACGATCAGCTGGGACTTGGGAGGCAGACAATAGATGGGGACGGGGCCAGTCAGAGGTGGGATTTGCTGATCCTCTGAACTACTCAAAATTTCCACTACTGGTTCTCCAGAACCGGTCAGAACTGGTTAAATACCCACCTCTGCTCCTGAGAAGCTTTGGTGGCATTACATGAGGGCAGAAGAACTTATAAACAACTCGGATAAATCAAATCATTCCACTTTATTTCACAATGAATAACCAGTTACCTTCAGGAACTTGGAGGAAAATAAGGGTCCCCTAGGAAGGTCACCAGAAAATCAACCATGATTATCCTTTGGAAGGGCAGATCCTGAAGCTGAAGCTCAAATACTTTGGCCTTCAAATGAGATGAGAGGGCTGATTGGAGAAGTCCCTGATGTTGGGTAAGATGGAAGGCAAAAGATAAAGGAGATGGCAGAGGATGAGATGGTTAGATTGCGTCATTGGCGTAATGAACATGAATTTGTGCAAACTCTGGGAGACAGTAGAAGATAGGAGGGCCTGGTGTGCTATGGTCCATGAAAAGTCAGACATGACTCAGTGAGGACTGAACAACAACAACCTTGCTATCTTGACTGTATCTTTCATACATTGAGCTGGGCCATAAGGAAGGCTGAGCGCAAAAGACGTGATGCTTTTGACCTGGGGTGGTGATGAAGACTCTTGAGTCCCTTGGATTACAAGGACAATCAAATCAGATTAACAGCATTGGAAGGGACCTTGTAGGTCATCTAGTCCAACCCCCCTCCCAAATCAGTCAACGCTTAAAGGAAGTCAACCCTGGTTGTCTTTTGAAAGGACAGATCCTAAAGTTGAAGCTCAAATCCTTTGGCCAACAAATGAAAAGAGAGGACTCCTTCGAGAAGATCCTGGTATTGGGGAAGATGTAGGGCAAAAGAAGAAGGAGACCGGTAGAGGATGAGATGGTTAGATAGTGTCATCAACACAACGGACATAAATTTGTGCAAACTCTAGGAGATAGTGGAGGACAGGAGGTATGCTGTGGTCCATGGGGGGTCATGGAGAGTTGGATGTGACTTAGTAACTTAGCAACTGAATAATAACAGGATGTTCACAAGAAGAGTTCTACACCTCTGCTCGTTACAGAATACCTTATGCCACCAGACTTGAAATTTTACACCTAGAAAACATAGAACTACGCCACCTTCGGTCCGATCTAAGTATAGCATATAAAATCATACATTGCAATGACTTACCTGTCAATGAATACTTCAGCTTCAACCATAACAATACAAGAGCACACAGTAGATACAAACTCAAGGTAAACTGCACCAAACTTGATTGCAGGAAATACGACTTCAGCAACAGAGTTGTCAATGTCTGGAATACTCTACCTGACTCTGTGGTTTCTTCCCTAAACCCCAAAAACTTTAATCTTAGACTGTCTACTATTGACCTCACCCCTTTCCTAAGAGGTCTGTAGGGAGCGTGCATAAGCGTACCAATGTGCCTGCCATCCCTGTCCTATTGTTTCTTTTATTTTTCTTCTAAGTATCCATTTCATGAATTCATAGCTATGTTTATACTTATACCTATTATCTTGTAAGCAATTGACAAATCAAATCAAATCAAAATTAAAAAAAAATAAAAAATAAAAACAACTAGCATTCAAGCTTACACAGCTGTTACGAATTTGGAAACAAGAACTATCTATCTAATAGCTGCTCTTAGTTCAATCCTAATAGAGTTTGTGCAGTCCTCTTTAATACTGTACTGTGCTGTCTAAATGTATTTAATGCCAAATACTTTTGCTGACAGCAGATCTGCTATTCATTAAATAAAGGATATACTGTAGTTCTCACTGTATCTCTCAGGTAACAGTAGTATCTTCTCCAGAACATTAGAAAGGAACTTAATCTGGTTCCACCTTACATGCCTTTGGTATAAAACAGAGGCAAGATTCTGATATCAAGGAAGGATAATTCCAGTATTCCCTTGCAGAATCTGTTTCCTGACTTGGACCACCTCAAATGTTGAGATTCCTCTTAATCGGTGAAAAATCAAAATGTAGAATAACAGAGTTGGAAAGGACCTTAGAGGTCTGCTAGTCTAACCTTCTGCTCAAGCAAGAGACCCTATACCAGGGGTGTCAAACTGGATTTCTTTGAGGGCTGGATCAGCATTGCAATTGTCCTCCACGGGCCGGGGGGGGGGGGAGAAGTGGGGAGGAAGAGATAGGACAGATGCCTCCTGCAGCACTTTGCAAGCCATAATTGGGCACGGGAGGGCAGGTGCCCCCCTGACAGCCTCCATGAATCCTCCTTCTGCTTGTCTTTCCGGCTGCGATAGAAACGGGGGGAGGGAAGAATAATTGGGCTTTGTGGGGGGAAGGGTGCCTTCCACATATCACAGAAGTGTCTCACCTGAGCAATGACATCTTCGGACCTCCTGATGCAGTGGTGGTATTCAAATTTTTTTTATTATCAGTTCTGTGGGTGTGGCTTGGTGGGCGTGCCAGGGAAGGATACTGTAAAATCTCCATTTCCAACCCACTCCCGTGGGAAAATCTTTATTTCCGCCCCACTCCCGGGGAAAGAGGGGATTGTGAAAAAGGTGAATGCAATGACATTGCTAAGAACAGGAGCCCTATTTATCAGTCATAATTAGCTTCCTCCCACCTCCTTCGAGAATTGCTGCTGCAGATGTACCCGAATGATGGAGCGATAAGTCGGTGAAATGTAAAAGTTGGAATATTTTCTTGACTATACTTACTTGCTTTCTGTGCAGATGTAGCCCTTTCACTCTCTAGGCCAAGGCCAACCATCTTCTCATGCCCCTGTTGGAAACTGATTCCGAGGGAGAGGTCGAACAGCTGACAGGGAGTGGGAGGCTGTGGCTTCAGTGGCTGTGGAGGAAACTGGGGAAGGGCACAGTCTGGCTGGGCATTCAGAGGAAGACCCAGGCCCATCCCCACTTCATCCTAGGGCACGCAGGGAGGAACGGATAAGGGAGCAACATGGGTTATGGGGGAAGAAAAAGGCCCTGATTGCCTTCATTAGCTGCAGCTGGGAAAACAGGATAAAAAGGGTGTTTGCACACAGTACCTTGCTGGAAGCAAAGCGTGATTTATCTTTGTTTGTCAAGTCTTATCTGGGTTCTGGCGTCCTCCCAACTGTATGTGTTTCGTTATCTTTTGAAGTCTACAATTCCTTATCCTGCCTTGTCTCATTAATTGCTGCAGGATGGTTTGTGTTGGTTTTTATTTATAATCTATATATATATATTGGGTTCAGATTGAATTTCTTCCCTTTAAAAACTGTTCTTGGGAGAGTTTTTTTTTTCTCTCCAGCCGATGATAACTGGACATTGGGGGCCAAGTTGGAGGAATTAAAGGGACGTTACCTACTTTTGTGACTTTGTTGCTTTTGTGCCACACCCTGGGTCATTACAGTCATACCAGATGTGTGAAACGCCACCTGAAGATGCTCCACCTGACATTATACACACCTCAGATTGGATGGCCAGTTTGAACTATTGAGGGTGGGAACATGGGCATAACTTTCAACATGTGATTTTCATGCCTATTGCCTCAGATCTTGCCTTTCCCCTGATGCTTCCACTTCAGATTCAGTAAAAGTCCTTTTCTCTATAAAAATGAAGTCTCGGATTTGCTTTCTTGGATTTTGAATGGAGCCTCACCTGACATGCCCTGTTTTCAGCCTGGATGGCCTCCTGCAGCACTTTGCTAGCCAAAATGGGGCATAGGGTAGCACTACAAGGCCCATGCAAGGCCTGTTTTCAGCCTCCCCTGCCTTCTGTAGCACTTTGTTGGACAACAGCAGGCCATACGGGCCTCATGAGGCCTCCACATGGCCCGATTTTGGCCAGCAGAGGATTGCAGAAGGTCAGGGAGGCTGAAAATGGGGCATGGGGGTAAAACCACATGCACCCCCCTGAAGCCCATTTTGGTTGGCAGAGGCCCTGTAGGCCAGCTCTTTGATATTTCCAGGTCGGCCCTGCGACCCAGATTTCAGCACCCCGTGGACCGGATACAGCCCTGGGCCTTCAGTTTTGCACCCTTGTCCTATACTAATATGGACAAATGGCTGTGCAATCTCTTCTTGAAAACCTCTAATGTTGGCGCACCCACAACTTCTGGTGGCAAGCAGTTCCACTGGTTAATTCTCCTCACTGTTAGGAAGTTTCTCCTTAATTCCATCTTACTTCTCTCCTTGATTAGTTTACATCCGTTGTTTCTTATCCTGCCTTCTGGTGCTTTGGAGGGTGAGTTCTAGTCCCACCTTAGGCATGAAAGCCAGCTGGGTGACTTTGGGAGTTGTAGTCCTGCCGTACGCATGAAAGCCACCAGCTGGGTGACTTTGGGAGTTCTACTCCCGCCTTAGACATGAAAGCCAGCTGGGTGACTTTGGGAATTCTAGTCCTGCCTTAGGCATGAAAGCTGACTGGTGACTTTGGGCCAATCACCAGGAGTTGGTGAGTTCCAGTCCCACCTTAGGCATGAAAGCCGGCTGGGTGACTTTGGGAGTTCTAATCCCACCTTAGGCATGAAAGCCATCTGGGTAACTTTGGGAGTTCTAATCCCACCTTAGGCATGAAAGCCAGCTGGGTAACTTTGGGAGTTCTAATCCCACTTTAGGCATGAAAACCACCAGCTGGGTGACTTTGGGAGTTCTACTCCCGCCTTAGACATGAAAGCCAGCTGGGTGACTTTGGGAATTCTAGTCCTGCCTTAGGCATGAAAGCTGACTGGTGACTTTGGGCCAATCACCAGGAGTTGGTGAGTTCCAGTCCCACCTTAGGCATGAAAGCCGGCTGGGTGACTTTGGGAGTTCTAATCCCACCTTAGGCATGAAAGCCATCTGGGTAACTTTGGGAGTTCTAATCCCACCTTAGGCATGAAAGCCAGCTGGGTAACTTTGGGAGTTCTAATCCCACTTTAGGCATGAAAACCACCAGCTGGGTGACTTTGGGAGTTCTACTCCCGCCTTAGACATGAAAGCCAGCTGGGTGACTTTGGGAATTCTAGTCCTGCCTTAGGCATGAAAGCTGACTGGTGACTTTGGGCCAATCACCAGGAGTTGGTGAGTTCCAGTCCCACCTTAGGCATGAAAGCCAGTTGTGTGACTTTGGGAGTTCTAATCCCACTTTAGGCATGAAAGCCACCAGCTGGGTGACTTTGGGAGTTCTAGTCCCACTTTAGGCATGAAAGCTAGCTGGGTGACTTTGGGAGTTCTACTCCTGCCTTAGGCATGAAAGCTGACTGGTGACTTTGGGCCACTCCGTTTCTCTCATCCCAACTCCCCTTACAGGGTTGTTGTTATGGGGAAAACAGGACGATTGATGAGTATTACGTAGGTTTGCCACTCTTCAAACTTATAAAGCCTTCAAACCTTTTTATTCTTTCTTTCGTTTAAATTGCTGAATATGTAAAAAAACCTCTGCAAGCAGTCCATGTCTATCTAACATTTTTATTTGCCTGTCTTCATTCTTGATGATCGCTATTTCATTGTTTCATTGATTGTGTGATTGTAACATTATTGACTAGTTCGTTCTTCTTTCCTTGGGAATGTTTTGTTCAGAATCATGTTAATTTTTCCCTCTAAGTAAAAACAAAACTGTTTTTTCAAGAAAACCTTTGGATGCACCTGAGCTGTGGTAGATATTTCAAGTATCTTTCACTTCTGCCCAATACCAATAGTGCCAACAACCGTACCAGGAGGACTATCTTAGCAAGCAAATATTTAAATTCAGCTCACTCATCACTCTGGAGAAGCCCTCTGTTACATTCAGATGTAGAAGAATATATCGCTGTCGTGTCAAAGGAAAATGTTTGTAGCTCAGGGTTGAATTGTTTACCCAAACTAGGTATAACATTATCAGTGATGGAAATCGGTGGGGCTTGATCTATGTTTGCAGATAAGTGGCTTTCCCTGTCAATGTTGAGGATGATGATGATATGTGTGCGTTCTTGGTGGTTCTTTGATTAAGCTGTTGTTGACTGACCTTTTTTCCACTCACTCCTTTCTAGCACTGATGATGTTACCTAGCTGGGCAATAAAAGGTCAGCAAGAAAACAACCAAGTTCAGAGAGCATCAGACCCACAATAATTGTCCACTCTTCCTCTCTCCCTCCTTCCCTCCCTTCCTCGGTGCACTGATGATGTTACCTAGTTGGGTTATTAAATGTCTGCACGAAAATCACCAAGTTCAGAGAGCACCAAAGACTGTACAGTTGTCCTCTTCTGCCTCCTCTTCCTCCTCCCTCCTCCTCCTCCTCTCTTGTACCACTGATGAAGTTACCTAGTTGGGTCATGAAACGTTTGCAAGAAAAGCACCAAGTTCGGAGAGCACCAAAGATCCCAGAGTTGTATAATTTGGTGAAGATGTTTTGTCACCTGCTAGGTGAGTGTGGGATAACATCCCTTAAAAAAGGAATAAACATAACATTTATCTATCTCTTCCACATATGATCAAGAAAAGTACCAGTACATATCCACGCAAACTGCCAGGGTGAAGTGCAACTTGAATAACTTTATTTTTTTTAAACTGAATAATTTGAGAATGGGCTGTAAGTATTGTAAGAAAACGCAGAAATAATGCTTGCTAAAAGTCAGTTCAATCACTTCTATCACAGAGAAACACCTGAAATTAAAATTCTACAACCAGGGAGAGAGGGAGAAAGGAAGGAAGGATTGCTTGGATAATTTATCCTTTTCTGGGGAAAAAAAACTGCATGAAGCAGTTCCTTTGATACTTCCCTACTTCCATTCTATTTGACTTGAAGTCAAGAGGGTAGCATTTATATTTCCTTAGCCCATTTTCACCCCTGTCTTCATGGACTCCTGCTAATTGCATGCTTACATATGTCCTAATTGGGAATACTCTTGAATAGAAGGCCCTTAAACCTAGTATAGTGTATCCTGAGTTCCTTCCCCCCCCCCCCCCAGACTAATGAGCTTTATACTATGACAAATATTTCAACTCTGTTGTTCTAATTCATTAACATAATGGGCAATATAATAAGCAGTTCTGGTAATAAACTCTAATAAAGTGAACAAGACAGACTTTTTTGTGGTGTGTTGCTCTAAGCAATGTGCAGTCGAGACCTGGCTCAGACTGAGGTTCCTATCTTGGAGACTTCTGTCAATCAGAATAGAACTGGAAGGGACCTTAGAGGTCTTCTAGTCCAACCCCTTGCTCAAGCAGGAGACCCTATACCAGTTCAGACAAGTAGTAGTTCAATCTCTTCTTGAAGACCTCCAGTGATGTGACACCCGCAACTTCTGGTGGAAAACTTTTCCGCTGGTTAATTGTCCTCCCTGTTAGGAAATTTCTCCTTAATTCCAGGTTGCTTCTCTCCTTGATTAGCTTCCATCCATTGTTTCTTGTCCTGCCCTCTGGTGCTTTGGAGTTGACCCCTCTCTTCTTTATAGCAGCCCCTCAAATACTAGAATACTACCATGATGTCACCCCAGTCCTTCTTTTCTATAGACTAACCATATCTAATACATGCTCTTCATCATCATCATCAGTATTAGTATTATTAGTATCAGTATTAGTATTATTAGTATTATTTATTCATTAAACATGAAACTCAATCAACTGAACATTTAAAAATGTATCACAAACACCGGTGACTGGTTCTAATGGTTGATACAGGTTGCTGCCTGTGTCTCAGTGGATTATTATTATTATTATTATTATTATTATTATTATTGTTATTATTATTATTAGTAGTAGTATTAGTAGTATTAGTAGTATTATTATGCACAAAAATGACAGTATACACAGCAAACGAGACAACCATGCTGGGTTTCGTATCACAAATCATTAGTCGAACACTTCCCAAGTGTTTAGGAATGCGTGATGCATCTGCGGATTATGCAAGCAGATCCCAGTTATTATTATTACTGTTATTACTATTATTACTATTGTTGTTGTTGTTATTGTTAGTGTTGATGTTGTTATTTTACTGATTGGTTATGCACCATCAAGTTTTTGTTGGCACTCAGCAATCACCTGATCCTGTCTTTAGAGTTAGATAAGGGTCAATCACAGCCAAGAAAGATTGGACTTAGTTCAGTTGTGACTACGAAAGGATTCTAGGCTCATTCCTCTTTTAACTCAACCCCGCTGCCATCCCTCTCCTACAGTTTCTGCCATCCCTCCTCCTACAGTTGGGTATATTTTAGCATTAGAGTCCTTCTGTGCTAGAAATGGAACAAGAGAGCTCTTTGGGCATGCATGTTTTGTACGTGTGGAGGGTATGCATTAAAAATCATGCCCTTGGCACATCTGTGATATAAAAAAAAGGACACTCCTAAACTGAAGAATCTTTTTTTTTTCTTTTCTTTTCACAGAATGTGAAATAAGTCTCCAAATTGCACACACATTTGGCAATCAAGCCCATTAATGTGTCAGGAGTAGCAGTTATTCTGCAATAATTTATAGTGCTGTCTAGGCACTACAAAGGAAAGTATAGTAAGAGATTGTGCACAAAGAGACAGGCATGCAGCAATGCCTGTCACCTTTGAGAAAAAAGAAATGTGTGTGTCCATGCAGAGATCAGTCTTCTTAACATTGTTACAGCTTAAGGGATGGGGGGTAGAATTTAGAAAAAGAGAAAGGGACAGGAAAGGGGAACAAGAAAGAGAAGGAGTAAAGGAAGAAGAAGGGGGAGAAGGCAAGGAAGATGGAAAGAAAGGGAGAGAAAAGAATTTGGAGAAGGAGAAAGGAGAAAGGAGAAAGGGAAGAGAAAAAAGAAGAGGAGGAGGAGAAAAGGGAGAGCAAGGAAGAAGGAGAAGGGAAAGAGCGGAGGAGGAGGAAGAGGACAAGGAAGAAAGAGGAGATGAAAAGCAGAGGAAGAGGAGGAGGAGGAAGAAAAGGAAGAGGAGAAGGAGAAGATCTTCGAGGTCCTTGATGTTCTCTGAGCTTAGTTGTTTTCTCACAGACATTTTATTGCCCAACTAGGTAACTAGGGAGTGGAGAGGAGGAGGTGGGAGGAGAAAAGAAGTAGAAAGAGGAGGGAGAAGAGGAGGAGGAAAAGGAGAAGAAGGAGGAGGAGAAGAGGAAGGAGGAGAACAAGAAGGAGAAGAAGGAGGAAGAAGAAGAGGAGGACAACGAGGAGGAGATAATAAAATGACTCCATCCATTTCAAAAGTCTCATCAGAAGCTCTGAGTGAGCCCAGAATTTGGAAATCACAGCTTCTCACAGAATATCAGAATTAGAATCGAGCTGGAACTTCTGATGGTGTGGTGCTCATAGAATAGAATAGAATAGAATAGAATAGAATAGAATAGAATAGAATAGAATAGAATAGAATGGAATAGAATGGAATAGAATGGAATAGAATACTTTATTGGCCAAGTGCAATTGGATTTCATTTCATTTCTACACCGTCCCAACCAGTTCAATGCTTACAGTGTCTTACATCGTAGAAAACAAACGTAACAGCTTCAACCCGCACACAAAAAACACAACTTTGTCGCTGTGACATCAGAAGCACAGAAAAAAGAGAACCTCTATGCTTTACCTGCGTTAACAACATGAGGAGGAAAAGAAAGATTTGGCATTCCAATCAATTTGTTTACTTTAGTGTTTATTTTATTTCTGTGGTCATTTGTGTTTCGGGATAAAGGGGAAAATTTACTCATCCACTGAAATTCGACTATATTGGCTTAGGAGGATAATAAAGTCAGTTGAATTTCATCCCAGCTTTAGGATATGATGGTTCCAGAAAAAGAGGGGGTAGAATCAAGATCACGTGAAATATTAATACAGCTTTGTAATGCTTTGGTAAGACCACACTTGGAATCCTTCATCTAGTTTTGGTCACTATGATGTAAAAAAAGACGTTGAGACTCTAGAAAGAGTGCAGAGAAGAGCAACCAAGAGGATTAGGGAACAGGAGACTAAAACATGTGAAGAATGGTTGCTGGAATTCAGGATGTCTAGTCTGATGAAAAGAAGGACCAGGGGTGACATGATAGCTGTCTTCCAATAGTTGAGGGGCTGTCACAAAAAAAGGGAGTCAAGCTATTCTCCAAAGCACCTGGAGGCAGGACAAGAAGCAACAGGTGCAAACTGATCAAGGAAAGAAGCAATCTAGAACTAAGGAAGAATTTCTCCACAGTGAGGACAGTCAACCAGTGGAACGACTTGCCTTCAGAAGTTGTAGGTGCTCCATCACTGGAAGTTTTTAAGAAGAGACTGGACAACCATTTGGCTGAAATGGCATAGTGTTTCTTGCATGAACAGGGGCTGGACTAGAAGACCTCGAAGGTCCCTTCCAACTCTGTTATTCTGTCATTTCATTTTAAGTGGTCTATTTATCCATAGGATGTGTCTACAAACATTTGCTGGGGGGGAAAAAAGCAAAGAAGAAAATAATTTGAGAGGAAGGAAGAGAAAAAACCAGCCCATACTTCCTATAAATTAATGGAATGAGAAATGACAAATCAATTAGTAGATGACAACTATAAAATAGACAGACACTTACTTGGAAATGAAAAAAAATAAAATACTCATTTCCCTTTGGAAAATTCTGTTGTATCATTTTGGTATTAAATTCTCTAATTACATCATCATTTCCTCCCCACCCCCATCCAGGTAAGTATAGGCAGGTTACCTTACTAATGAGCCAGCTAAACTCAAGGAAAGTCTATTTAATATAAATATATCAAAACTGAAATGTTTCACCAGGAAAAAAAAAAAGTCATTAATGCCAACATGAAGAATAGTATTCCCCCAGCAAGAAATGTCAAAACAAAGGGTTTTTTTTTTGCTAAAGCATTAGCATTTTTAAAAAAAGAATAAAAGAAAGGAAAATTAGAGGACCGTTTTCATGTTAAGTGAAAGTTTCATAAGGAACATCCGTTTCCCAATGGCTGTGGTTTCCTTGGCACGTTTATTGGGGCTTCTGGACACAATGGGAATTTTGTCTAATTGAAAAGTATGGGTAGTCCAAGAACAGAACACAGAATAAGAGCGTTGGAAGGGACCTTGGAGGTGTTCTAATCCAACCCCCTGCTCAAACAGGAAACCACTTCAGAAAAGTGGCTGTCCAGTCTCTTCTTAAAAACTTCAAGTGATGAAGCACTCACAATTTTCAAAGGTAAGCCATTCTACTGAATACCGTAACTCTTCTCATGGTCAGGAAATTTCTCCTTAAATCTAGGTTGGGTCTCTTCTTTAATTGATATTCTCCCTCCAGCCAACCTGAAATACCTCCCCCCCAAAAGTTGGGAGTGATTCAAGTGTAGATTTTAATTTTGGGAGCCTAGAAGGATGAGGTAGGAACCATTTTTCCTTTCAGCCTGCCAAGTGGAAAGTAGACTTTTCTGCAGGAAAGATTAGAAGCCTGATTTTTGTCATTTCTTGGTGTGTATCGAAGTGAGAGCTGGCAGCCGTTGAATCGAGGAAAAAAAAATATGTCCAGGCAATCTGCTGCTTATTAAGATATTTTTTTCCCTTCCTTTCTCAAATAATAAATCCAGGACTTGGCTGTACGCATGCTAATCAGTATTCACCTGTGCGCACCTGTTCAGGTGAGAAGCAAAAACCCCTGTTCATTTTTTACAGTGCTTGATTTATGATCACAATTGAGCCATTCCATGGTTCTACTCTAAGGAAAAGAAGGACTAGAGATGGCATGATAGCAATCCTCCACTTGTCCATTTCTACAAGAGGGTCCAGCTATTTTCCAAGGCAGCCGAAGGCCAGACAAGGGATAATGGATGGAAACTGATCAAGGAGAGAGAATCAACCTGGAACTAAAGAGACCAGGAGAACCATCAACCCATGGAACAGAAGTTGGCTTGAGAAGTTGTGGAAACTTCATCCCTGGAAGCTTTCAAGAAAAGACTGGACTGCCATTGGTCAGAAATGATGTAGGTAGGGTCTCCTGCTTGGGTGGGGTGGAAGTTGGACTAGATGACCTCCAAGGACCCTTCCAACTCGGTTATCCTGCTATTATATTATTCTGTTAGAAAAAAAACCTAACAAAAATAAATAAACAAACTGCCCAAGGAGCTGCAGGACATTCAATAGGCTGACAACGTTCTTCCAGAAAGGCTGAATCCTTTCCACCACATTTAGGGTGGTCGACAATGAAACTTAAGATCAGATTAGAACAGTGGTAGGCTGCAAATTGGCTGCAAACTGGTTCTCTGGCTGGATAGGTGTAGCCGGTTGGTCATATGACTAGGTGGGGGATGTCACTCATCATACCCAGCTCCGCCTCCCAGACACTCATCTCAAAGGCAGAGCTGGCCCCGCCTCTGCCTGCATTTTGGTCTGTTTTTTTGAGGCATTCTTGGGGCTGTTTTCAGGCCATTTGGGGCCATTTTCAGGCCACATTTGGGCTGTTTTCAGGCTGTTTTTCGGGCCCTTTTCAGGCCATTTTTGGCCCTGAAAATGGCCCCCAAAACCAGGCCAAAAACCAGGTGGTGGGATTTGCCAGTTCTCCAAACTGAGCCTAATCTTAACTCCCGGTCCACCAGAACTGCTGTGAATCAGCATCAGCCCACCTCTGGATTAGATGTGTGCCACATTGGGAATGCACTTTGAGGACCATAGGAATGAGGTAAAAATGCTTTCTCTTGTCATGACGGATGATCTACTGCATCCTCTTTAGCCAAATATTGACTCTATAGGGTTGGCTACCGGGAGCAAAATGTGAGCTCATCACAAGCCATTGTTTGAGAAATGTGAATTGATTTTGCTTCAAATGTTTCTGGGCTTGGTCTAACTGTTGCCACTTCCTCATCTTCTGGACAAGCTTTTTGTCATGATGCATAATGTGGAAGGACATGGTACATGGTGTCCCATCTCATTTCCTCTTGTGGGAAGTGGAAGTTCATCGTACAGAATAACGGAATTACCCAATTCCTGAAACTGGCCTTCATACAACAGAGCAACTGAATAACAGAGTTGGAAGGGACCTTGGAGGTCTTCTAGCCCAACCCCCTGTTCAAGCAGGAGACCCAATACTATTACAGACAAGTGGCTGTACAATCTCTTCTTGAAAACCCTCCAGTTTTGGAGCAACCACAACTTCTGGAGGCAAGCCATTCCACTTGATTGATTGTTCTCACAGTCAGTGAATCCTAACTTGAACTTAGAACACAGGTTGAGATGTTCCTAAAATAGAGGTACCACAAACCTTCTCCAACCCAGGAAAAAATGACTTCATGTGATTCATGCAAGATGCTAAAACAAAGGCTGGGTTCCATTTATCCTGTCATGCCCCTGTTGGAGTCTGAATCTGAGGAGGAAGACGAACAGCTGACAGAGAGTGGGAGTGTGGCTCCATTGGCCGTGGAGGAAACTGGGGAAGAGCAAAGCCCAGCTGGGTAGAGCAGGGAAGAGGAAGAACAAGGGAGAGAGAGTTCAGAGGAAAACCCAGGCCCACCCCCTCTTCATCTAGGGTATGCAAGGAGGAACAGAGAAGAGAGCAACATGGGTTGCATGACTTACGGGGGAGGAAAGGGCCCTGATTCCCTTCATTAGCCACACCTGGGAAAAGAGCTTAAAAGAGATGCAAGCTGAGTGCAGCGTCTGCTGCGAACAAACTTGAGTTTATCTTGTGTTGACTTTGGTTATCTGCATTCCTGGCATCCTCCAAACTGTGTTGAATTACTGCCATTCCTTCACATCTGGAATTCCTTCTCCTGCTCTGCTGGACTAATTAACTCATCTTGCCTTGATTGGACTTATGGTTACAGTTTTTTGTTGACCACATTTTGGATTTGATTCTCTGCAGCCAAAGGCTGTTCCTGGGAGAGTTTTTCTCCAGACAGAAGATAACCAGGACATGGGGAGCTACTAAAGGGACTCCTACTGATTATCTGACTATGTTGCTTTTGTGCCAGGCCCCTTTGGGTCATCACATATCCCAGCTGAACATCCCTTTCCGGCACAGATTATGTTACCTAGTCACTTCACAACTGCCTCACTTAGTAATGGTACTTTTGAGTCCCAATGACTACTGATAATACGTTCGAACGTTTGAACATTCGAAGCACGTCCTGCAAGTGTAGCCCACATGGAGAGACAAAACTCCTTCAGAAGCTCTCACGCTTGCATGGCCTTATCATCTCACCTTGAGAGGCTATTTTTGGACCGAAGAGAGTGTGTCAGGCATACCATTAAGAGGAATGACTCACACAGCTGCATCTCCACCAGTTTCAGGAGCTGGACATTCTTGATGAGTATCCCAAGCTCACAAGGAGGCAAGGTGGAACGGTTTGCCACTAGGAAGTTAAAGGTCTTCACAAACGGGCAGGAAGAAGGAGAGGACCATAGGTCTGCCTACGGTTGGCAGCCTCCCTCCATGAACTATATCTGATGTCCAACTTTGCATTTTCCATCTTTAACATATTTCCTAGTTCAGAGAAGAGCAACGGGCTAGAGATTAAAACACAGTGAAGAACGGCTGCAGGATTTGGGTCTGGCTAGTCTAAAAATAGAAGAATTAGGGGCAATATGATAGCAGTGTTTCAACATTAGAAGGGCTGCCACAAAGAAGAGGGGGTCAACCTGTTCTGCAAAGCACCAGAGGGCAGGACAAGAAACAATGGATGGAAGCTAACCAAAGAGAGAAGCAACCTGGGATGAGGGAAAAACTTCCTAACAGTGAGAAAAATTAACCTGTGGAAGAGCTTGCCTTCAGACATTGTGGGTGCTTCATCACTGGAGGTTTTTAAGAAGAGGCAAGACCAGTGGTGGGATTCAAAAATTTTACGACCAGTTCTGTGGGTGTGGCTTGGTGGGCGTGGCAGGGGAAGGTTACTGCAAAATCCCCATTCCCTCCCCACACCACTAACCTGCTTTCCCGCTCCATTCTCCTGTGCAGGGCAACCAAAGAAGACTGAGCCGATCAGCTGGGACTCAATGGAAGGCAGAGAATAGATGGGGGCAGGGCCAGTCAGAGGGTGTATTGGCCCGTTCTCCAAACTATTCAAAATTTCTGCTACTAGTTCTCCAGAACTGGTCAGAACTTGCTGAATGCCACCTCTGGTCTAGACAGTCACTTGTCTGAAATGGTACAAGTTCTCTTCCAGCTTATTCTATTCTATTCTATTCTATTCTATTCTATTCTATTCTATTCTATTCTATTCTATTCTATTCTATTCTATTCGATTCGATTCTATTCTATTCTATTCTTCATTTCATTATTCTATTCTATTCTACTCTACTCTACTCTACTCTACTCTACTCTACTCTACTCTACTCTACTCTACTCTATTCTATTCTTACTTATTCTACTCTACTTCACTCTACTCTATAGTCTAGTCTACTGTACTATACAGTACTGTACTGTATTGTACTCTACTCTACTCTACTCTACTCTACTCTACTCTACTCTACTCTACTTTACTCTACTCTACTCTACTCTACTTTACTCTACTCTACTCTACTCTACTCTATTCTATTCTTACTTATTCTACTCTACTTCACTCTACTCTATAGTCTAGTCTACTGTACTATACAGTACTGTACTGTATTGTACTCTACTCTACTCTACTCTACTCTACTCTACTCTACTCTACTCTACTTTACTCTACTCTACTCTACTCTACTCTACTCTATTATCTCCTGTCTTCCACTCTCATTGTACAGTTGGGAATTTTTTTCAGGAATTAGAAATGTCTAATTTAATGAAAAGGAGGACTAAGGGTGACATGATGGCTATCCGCCAATATTTGAGGGTCTTTCAGGAAGGGAAAGGGTCAACCTGTTCTCCAAAGCACCCAAAGACAGGACAAGGAGCAATGGATGGAAAGTCATCAAGGAGAGTCCCAAAAGGTGCTTTTTTCAAAAGAGCAGTTACCTTTGGGACAACCATGACCTGGATGCCTGAGAATCTCCATAGAAATTCATCCATAGACATTTATCAAGGTGAGAACCAATGTACAGTGCCATGATTTGATCCTAGCACCTGTGCAGTTGGTTTAAGATTGTTACGGTGCCAGAATAGAACCTGGTGGTTTTTAATGAGGGAAGGGATGGCATTTTTAGCATAGTACGTGGGTTTGATTGTCACCTGTCACCCAGGTTAATATTCTGTAAGTGGATTTTTATGGACAAGAAGCAATGGATGGAAAACAATCAAGGAAAGAAGCAACCTAGAACTAAGGAGAAATTTCTTGACGTGAAAACAATTAATCAATGAAAGAGTTTCCCTCTAGAAGTTGTGGGTGCTCTAACATTGGAAGATTTTAAGAAGAGATTGGATATCGATTTGTCTGAAATGGTGTAGGGTTTGGACTAGTAGAACTACAAGGTCTCCTCCAACTCTGTGGTTCTGTTCTGTTCTGTTCTTCCTGTCCTGTCCTGTCCTGTTCTATTCTTTTCTAGAGTCTGGTGGTACAGATGCATTTCTCTTCAAACGATCATACAGTTTGTAGTGTACATAGATTTGCAAAACAGTGGGATAAAGGAATATTCCTGAACTTGGTTTTATGATTTATCTCATGGTTACTGTGAAATTGTGTGGATGTATCACATGCAGTGCATGTTATCTTAGCTTGCAGTGCTTGGATTCATGGAATGAGTTTACCAAACATGTAAATATTGCTGAATATACAGCTTCATGCTATGTAACTAAGCTCCATTCCATGCTGAATAAACTAAATTATTAATGTATCTTAAACAGAAAACTATCTTTAGATAGATTTTTTTTCTCCAAAAGTATTTTATTAAAATAAATCTGATTAAAATAATCTGATTTAAATTTTAAAAAATTCGATTCAAATTTTTTTAAAAATCGATTCTTTAAAATTAAAATAATCATCAAATTTATCCACCTTGAGTATAATAAAATGATGGGAAAAGAGAACTGGAGGAAAAAAGACATTACTTGTAGGATTTTGCTTCCTGTTTAAAGGCAAAAAAAAAAAAAAAAAAGCCCACAATGTGCAATAAATAGCTAAAGGGCATCCAATGCCCATAGATAACACTTTAGGAAAACACCTGAGCCATGTGGTTTTTTGGCTGGTTTTGTGGTCTGGTTAGCGAGCCTGTGAGAATGATTATCTAGACTACAGACCTACAGAGAGTAAAATAAACACACATGATATATAAACAGACATGTTGGGAGGTGTGTCAGGAAGGAAGGAAGGAAGGAAGGAAGGAAGGAAGGAAGGAAGGAAGGAAGGAAGGAAGGAAGGAAGGAAGGAAGATTTGGATGGATGGATGGAAGCAAGGAAGGAAGATGGAAGGAAAAATAACAGAGATGGAAGGAAAATAGAGATGGATGGATGGATGGATGGAAAGAAGGAAGAAAGGAAATAGAAGAAAGTAAGACAGAGATGGATGGGTGGATGGATGGAAGGAAGGAAGGAAAGAAGAAAGAGGGAAGGGAAGGGAAGGGAAGGAAACCCTTTTTTAAATACAAATTAAAATACATGCAATAGTTACTACATTACCAAACCCAAATTGCATTTCTGCTTTAAGGACATGAAATGCATTATTCATTGCTTAATTAGCAGGGAAAACATACTGTTTTTGTGTCTTTATGAAATTTGAAATTATAAATGCCTTAATTTTATTCCAACAGTAATTAGAAATAACTATTCTGTCCTTCCATCGTCTCCTCAAGACACTATTTATTCCAGTCGGCATTTAATTTATTGGGTTAAATCCTGTTTTCCTTTTTAAATCTGCCATCCAGCCTGCATTTAATTTTCTGTGCTACTTTTTATTTTTTTTAAAAAAAAAATACTTTTTTTTATTATGGTGATTTTTTTTTTTTTTAATTGGAGTTGCTACTTTCCCAGGGGCAGGTTTGTGGTATTTTTTTGTGGAAAGGGTGAGAAGGGTAAAGGGGAACATTCCCTTTGCACATCCCTGCGAGTCATTTCTGGCTCTAGGGGGAAGTGCTCATCTCTGTTTTTAAGTCGAAGAATGGCCAGTTTTAAGTTTCTGGGTGTTACCCTAAAAGAGGACCTGACCTGGGGTGCTCACATTGCAGCCCTGGTCAAAAGGGCCCAGCAGAGATTATATAACCTGAGGCTTCTCAGAAAACAACAACTGAATGAAAATCTGCTGGTGACCTTCTACGGCTGCACCATAGAGAGCATTTTAACATACTGCACTTGTGTAGAATTTGCCAATTGCACAGTGGCTAACAGGAAAGCACCCCAGAGGGATAATGTCATTGCCCGGAAGATCATGGGTTGCCCTCTCCCCTCTTTGGAAGAGCTTTATAGCTCCCGCTGCCTTAAGAAAATTCAAAACATTCCCAAAGATCCATCTCATCCTGGGAACCCTTTTTTTTTGAACTATTACCTTCTGGCAGACAGTACAGGATAATAAAAACAAGGACAAATAGGCTGAAAAACAGCTTCTATCCCAGGGCAGTAGCTCTGTTGAATTCTGCTGTGTAGTGCAGTGTAGGTGCGGCGTCGAGGGTTTTCGGTTCAATGTGGGGAGTGTGAAGGATGTGGCTTTGTGTTTATTTTCATGGTCATGATGTACACTAAACATGGTGTTTGATTTCATTGCATGAAGTGCAATGACAACAGAATAAACTAAACTAACTGGTGACTGCTCAAAGTTACAACGGCCCTATTTAAAAAAAAAAGGTGATTTATGTTTTTTCCGGTTCCGCGTGGCTTCGGGGCAGCAGGAATTCGTGACAGCTCGCGATTCCTGCTGTGCTAACCGTCGAGGTACCCCCGATCCAGATGGGTCAGGGGGATATGGCTGCCCTGTAGGGACAGCTGAAGAGAGAGGGGAGTCGGATAGGGAGGTGGGGGTGTCGCAGACCCCCCCTTCTCCGGAAAAAACCCTTTTTCCCAAGGCGGTGGAGCGGCGGTCAGCAATGGCCGCCACGAAGAAGCCAGCAACCGGGTAAGATTGTGCTGGAGGAAGTGTGAAGAGTGAAAGTTTTGTCTGAGCCGGGTCAAGTAACATCTTTTAAATTGCTTGGAACTGAGCTGTTTGAATTGCTGGAGGATACATTGTATCCCTAAGAAGAGCGAAAGCAGCGGAGAAGCTGTTAAAGGGAACTTTTTTTTTTTTTTCTTTACTCTCCCACCCCATGGAAACAGCAGAAATATTTGGATATATTGGACATTGAAAGTGAATTGCTTTGAGAGTTGAAGCTAAGAGACAAAAGGATTATTGGACATTGAAAAATTTAAGAAATTGGAAAACCCTTGTTGGAGGTATGGATTTCTGATTATTTAAAATTGACATTGCAAGTGGGAAGGGAGAGGAAAAAAAAATTGGAGCAGAAGCTGAAAAAGGAGGAGATTGCCTAGAATCCCAAAGGAAGATATATGGTAATTGGACCTCTTTGATTAAAAATTAACCCCAGAAAGAGAAAGAGAAGAAGGAAGAAAAGTATTAACTTTTGGAACTTTTTTTAATTGTTTTTGATTGTCTTTGATTAAAAATACTTGTGGTTGTTTTGGAAAAAGTTTCCCTTTTCATAATGGCATCGTTTGTGGATGAACTAGAGATTGAATATCAAAAATATAAAAAAGAAGATACTTTGGGCACTTTGTTTCAATTCTTAGAAATGGCGTTATGTACTTATGAAAAGTTGATTACGCAGCAGAAGGACTGGGACAAGGAAGAAGAGGAAGAAGAAGCCATCTTTGATGAACAATGGGTCCCTTCCGGAGAGGAGGAGAAAAAGGATAAGAAAAAGGGGATTTTAAGAATTATAAAAACAACCAAAAGAGAGAAAAATGAGCGAAAAGGTGGAGGCAAGGTTAGAAAGCAAAGGAAAAGGAGCAAGAAAAGCGAGGAGAAAAAACAAAGGGGTAAAAAGGGCAAGGAGAAGAATAAGCAAGAGAGAAAGGGGGGGAGGAGAAGCCTTAATGGGGGGAAGCAAGACCTAAAGAAAAAAAGTTTATTTAGAGACAATGGGTGAATTTAATTTAGGATAAAAGAAGGATTCTGGAGGGTACATAAGTTTGTGTTTTTATATGTGTATTTAGAGTATAAAATTCATTATGTAATCTTAGAATCTTTTAAACAGAATCCCAAGAAAAATTGCTATACGAAGTATTTTTAAGTTAGGGTAATGAGTTATAGACGTTACTCCAATTGGTGTATAGGAGAAGTATAGTAAAAGAAAAAAGAGGAATGGATAATTGGAAATAGAACAGACAAAGAATGTTGTTGAAAATGGTAATAAGATATGGAAGGATATATATGTTTTTTTTTTTTTTGGATTTTGTATATTGATAAAAGGCAATAAAATTTTAATTAATAAGAAATAATTTGGATGAAAAGGAGAAGTAGGGATAAGATATGAAGTTAATACTATATGAAGTATTGATACTATAATTTGGAATTGTTATGCTTTATTGGTCTTTTATTATTATTTTTTCCTAGAAAAGAATTTATAAGCTGTTATGCCTTGATTCTTTCTGCATTGTCTTTATAAAACTGATAAAAATGGTTTTTATATATATATATAAAAAAGAAAATGATAATAAGATATGGAAGGATATATGGGATGAATATGATGTTTGAATTTGTGTCTGTGTGAAGAGTTTTAACCTGGGAACAGACAACCTTCAGAAAAGATCTTTTAGTTTTGTTTATGTTTTGTGTTTTGTATGTTTGTGTATTGTGTTTTTTGTAAAACTAATAAAATTTGTTTTTTATAAAAAAAAAAAAAAGAATCAATAAAACCTTGGAGGAATGTTAGATGAGAATAATTGTAAACAAGCCAGAAAGAAATGAATATGATGACTATAAAATGGATAAATATAGAAAAGAAATGAAATTGAATAAGAGTATAGAGAAATAATGAGAAATTTGCTGAAAGATATTTATGTGTCCATATGGAAATGGGATAAATTAGAATTATGTTGTATAAAAATAATGTTTTATTCGACTTGTAAAAATTTATAATGTTAAGAGGTTTTATGTATTTAATGGTTAATGATGTGTTGTTTGTCTTTAAAATTAATAAAATTTGTTTCAAAAAAAAAAAAAAGGTGATTTATGACCATTTTTTTTTTCACACTTAAAGACCATTGCAACATCCCTATGGTCAGGTTCATTTCGATTCGGATGTAAACTGCCATTACTGTGAGAAAGGGAAATCCTTGAATATTTCAAAAGAGGTCCAATTGGACAACAGACCATGGTTTGCTCGATTCCATCCAAGGGTTACCTACCACCTACTTTGAGTGAAAAGATTTCAACTGACTTTTGAATAGCTGAAGCCCAAAGCCTGGGCAGAGCTCTATCAAACATGAAATGTATTTTGATTATTTATACAGGTAGATCTCAACTTACAACTGTTCACTTAGTGACTTTTTGAAGTTACAACGGCACCGACAAATGTGACTAATGATTGTTTTTCATACTTATGATCATTGCAACATCAAAATCAATGTAGCAACTGACTCATATTTATGACATTTGCAATGTTCAAGGGTCACGTGATCCCATTATGACCTTCGGACAAACAGAGTCAACAGAGAAGCCAGATTTACTTCACAACTTAACAATGTCAATTTATAAAACATTTTGTATACACATTTATAATTGACAACAGAAAGAAGCGGGGGGGGGGGGATTTCAAAGAGCAGGTGGCAGTGTGGAATCAAAAGTACATTCCATTCATATTTTCTTCAAAGACCGATTAGATGACTGAAGCTTCCGCTGTGCAAAAATCTAATTGGAGAACATGATTGATGACTCTTGGCTATGGACGTTTTTCATTGGATGATATACCTAGAGGGGTGGGAGGAAAAGCAGGATCAAGGGTGACAGTGAATTACATAACTCAGAGTCAGCTACGCCCAGGTAAATGCTGGACATAGAATGTTACCTTTAAATAAATCTTTTTTAGTTTTGGGAGTGTGGCTCGAGGCTCATGATTTAATTGGAGTAACTGCTGGAATCCTGACAAACAACTCCACTGATTCACTTAACAACAGCAGCAAGAAAAGTTGTAAAATGGGCAAAGGTCACTTAACAACTCTCTCGCTTAGCAACATAAATTTTTGGGCTCATTAATGGTCATAGGTCAAGGAGTATCTATTACCATCAAATCATTTTAGTGGCCATTTCGTTGGGAATTTAATTTGCTGGCGAAAACACCTCCCTTTTGTCAAAAATTATAATTTCATGGAAACTGTGGTCTATTTGTGAGGGATGTGATGGCTCAGTGGCTAAGATGCTGAGCTTGTTGATCAGAAAGGTGAGCAGTTCAGCGGTTCGAATCTCTAGCGCCACGTAACAGAGTGAGCTCCCATTACTTAGTCCCAGGTTCTGCTGACCTAGCAGTTCGAAAGCAGGTTACAAATGCAAGTAGAAAAATAGGGACCCCTTTGGTGGGAAGGTAACAGCATTCTGTGTGCCTTCAACATTTAGACATGCTGACCACATGACCACGGAGACATCTTCAGACAGCGCTGCCTCCTCTTTGGCTGATAGACAGCTATGGAGATGAGCAGCATCCCTAGAGCTGGAAATGACTAGCACATATTATGTGCAAGGAGAATCTTTAACCTTTCCCTTTATGGTCTACTTGTAACACCTATGGATTTTCAGAATCTCATAAGACCCCCAAAGCTTAAGTTTTCTTATGTGTTCTGAATTTTAATTCCAAACTCTGCTCTTCATTGTGATTATTTTTTTAAAAAAGTTGGACAACTTTTGTTGTTTTTTTCTCTTTTAGCCAATGTTGGAAAAACTTATCTGGGAAAAGCAACAAATTATTTAGTGAGGGAAGCATGCAGACTTTTAAATGAAGCTTTGGGAATCCAAGCTCATAAATCATAAAAGCCAGGGTGGTACATTCTGCATTTTAGCAGAGATTTAAATTCCTAAATGGCTTTTACAAGACCTATCAACAATGCCCTTTTTATGATAACACACAGACAAAAAAAGTAAACAGCAGCCACAAAGTTGGAATTTGAAGTTTGCCGGCTGGGACGTTTCTCCGTTGGCCTCCACGCGAGTGAAGAGAGAATGGCTGCAGAGCCGTCCCTGAAGGGAAACTGCTGAGAATTTGAAAAATTAAATATGTACGATTCCACTTTGTTGCTTTGAGCACCGACGATGTTTTTTTAAAGAAAAACAACAACACACACACGGAAAAAGAAAAAGGAGGAGAAGAAAGAATATATAAAAGGCGAGGGAGTCAAATCGCACACACACAGAAAAAAGGGAAAACCGGGCGGCCCTATTTGCATAAGAAAGGCAATCAACAACAACAAATTGTCATTGTGTTCATAGCTGATAATTGCAAAGATGGCAACCAGGAATGAGTCTTTCTTCTGGGCTCCCTTGGGCCGCTGGCTTGCAGTGTTTGAGATAGAAAGGAAATGTGACACTTGCCGACTTTGACAAAAATAAAACTAAACTGGGCTTGTTTTCCCCAGGAGTTGGAAAGGAAGGATAAATTAACTCACAAAGCGGGTGGGAAGAAGAGAGATAAATGCTCAGCCAGCAGGGAATGACAGAATGCAGGAATTCCTCAACTTACGACCGTTCTCCAAAGCGAACGTCCAAAGTTACAAAGGCACTGGAAAAAAAAAACCAGAGGCCTATCATCGCTTTTCACACCTATGACCGTTGCAGCATCCCCAGAGTTTAAATGATTTATATTTGGATGCTTGACAACTGACTCACTACAATACTAGACAACACAGTATCAACAGTAAAGACCTTCAAATTTCTAGATTTTACTATATCACATGACCTAAAATGGACACTGAACATCAAAAATGTCATAAAAAAGCACAACAAAGAATGTTCTGTATATAATGTTTATATAATGTTCTTTCTGTGCCAACTCAGGAAGTTCAAACTGCCCAAGGAGCTGCTGATCCAGTTCTACAGAGGAATCATTGAGTCTGTTATCTGCACCTCTATAACTGTCTGGTTTGGTTCTGCAACCCAACAGGACAGACACAGAATTCAGAGGATAATTAGGACTGCAGAAAAAAAACAATGGCTACCAACCTGCCTTCCATGGAGGATGTGTATACTGCATGAGTCAAAAAGAGGGCTGTGAAAATATTTACAGACCCCTCACATCCCAGACATAAACTCCTTCCCTCAAAATGACGCTATAGAGCACTGCACATCAGAACAACTATACACAAGAACAGTTTTTTCCCCGAACGCCATCACTTTGCTAAACAAATAATTCCCTCAGCACTGTCCAACTATTTACAAAGTCTGTATTACTATTAATCTTCTCATTACTCCTTATCACCCATCCCGTCCCGCTTGTGACTGTATGACTATAACTTTGTTGCTTGTATCCTTACGGTTTATATGGAGTGTTTCCTAGTATATTTTGATTGTTTATTGTACCCTATGACTATCATTAAGTGTTGTAGCTTATGATTCTCGACTCTTGATGAATGTATCTTTTCTTTTATGAATACTGAGAGCATTTGCATCAAGACAAATTCCTTGTGTGCCCAATCACACTTGGCCAATAAAGAATTCTATTCTATTCTATTCTATTCTATTCTATTCTATTCTATTCTATTCTATTCTATTCTATTCTATGCTATGCTATGCTATGCTATGCTATGCTATGCTATGCTATGCCATGCCATGCCATGCCATGCCATGCCATGCCATGCCATTCCACTCCACTCCACTCCACTCGACTCGACTCTACTCTATTCTATTCTATTCACATTGATGACGGTTGTGTTGTCCCAAGGTCATGTGACAAGCAAAGTCAAATGGGGAAGCTGGATTGTTGTGGCTTGTTGGCCTCTCCAACAGTCAAATCAGAGGAGGAAGTGTGGGAGTTAGGGTCAGCATCAAGGCAACCTGAGACCTCTGAAGAGGAGGAAGGAATGGACCTGTCAGAGAAAGAGAGAGAGAGAGAGAGAAAGAGGGAGAGAGAGAGAGAGAGAGAGAGAAGTGGAACCTTTCCATCATCCCTCAGATGGAGAGTCAATAGCCCCCAGGGCTGAAGGTGGCTGATGAGGAAGAGGAGGAACACCTGGGCCCAGTTCCTGGCATGTGGTTGTGTAGAAGGCAGAGGAGAGAAGAGCAGCGGAAATCTATGGGCCAGTTCTTGGGAAGGAAGACCCACCGCTGCTTGCAAAGCCCTATCCTAGGTCTGGGGAGAAAAGGCAGGGGGTGGAGATGGATAAGTGTGGCAGGCACTTATTCTAATAATAATCTTATTCTAATAATCTCCTGGCCGGGCGGACTTGTTAGCCTGTGGTGAGAGAAACTTTTTGCCGGGGCCGCTCAAATATTGGAAGACTGGTATCATTTCATCCCTGGTCCTTCTTTTCATTAAATTAGATATACCCAATTCCAGCAACTGCTCTTGATATGTTTTAATCTCCAGACCCCTAATCATCTTTGTTGCTCTTCTTTGCACTCTTTCTAGAGTCTCAACATCTTTTTTATAATACGGTGACCAAAATTGGATGCAGTGTTCCAAGGAATTGGGTATTTCTAGTTTAATCAAAAGAAGGACTGGGGTGACATGATGATCTGTCTTCCAATATTTGAGGGTCTGCCACAAAGATGAGGGAGTCAAGGTATTTTCCAAAGCCCCTGAAGGCCAGGACAAGAAGCAACAGGTGGAAACTAATCAAGGAGAGAAGCAACTTGGAACTAAGAAGAAACTTCCTGACAGTTAGAACAATTAATCAGTGGAACAACTTGCCTCCAGAAGTTGTATATCCTCCAACACTGGAAGTTTTTAAGAAGAGATTGGACAGCCATCTGTCTAAAATGGATAAGGTTGAGCAGGGGGTTTGATTAGAAGACCTCAAAGGTCCCTTCTAACTCTGTTATTCTCTTATTCTGTTACAGCTATCTTCTAAATCCAGTTTGCCTGAGAGTGATTGCTTCTCATGCAAGATTTCCCAGGGGAATAAGAAGGAAACAGCAAGCCAGCTTTAATATTTTTATGAGGTCCTTATTTGCTTTCCCATTCCTATTTTATCCCCGACATCAATATTGCAGCAATCACAATGAAACGAGAGCCACAGAATTTCAGCCTTATTTTTAAGACTTATTTTTGTTTTCCCCAGTCGATCCAACATAGCTGCCCTCGGCAATGTGCCCACCCAATCTGGAGGGGGGTTTTCTTGGCTTCATTTGGATTTTAAGACAGTTTTAGGTTGGATGGGTACCCTATAAATTCATTTAATTGTATCATATCAGGGCTGCCATTCAAGTAGGAGTTGATAGGCATGAACTTGTAAAACCAAACAAATATTTATATATATCAACGTTTCGATGAAGTCTCATTCATCATCTTCAGGCTTGGTCTTCAGCTCTGTGCTTCTCAGAGTGATGTGAGCTTGCAGCTGCTTCTTCCTTTTAACTGCTAGATTAACTGCTAGATTTAACTAGCAGTTAAAAGGAAGAAGCAGCTGCAAGCTCACATCACTCTGAGAAGCACAGAGCTGAAGACCAAGCCTGAAGATGATGAATGAGACTTCATCGAAACAATGCCTAGATACTTCCAATCTTACGCGGGAGAAAACCCGAATAACCAAAGATCCACATACAAATACCCGCGAGAACCTCAGAAAACACACACACACACACACACACATATATATATGTCTGTGTGTGTGTGTGTGTATCAGAAGATCGTATGTCTCAGGATATCACAGAAAGGGAAAGATAGAGCAGAAAGAGCAATTTTTATAAAAAAATCACAGAATAATTTGATTGCTTGTTGTAACCTATGACTATCATGAAGTGTTATACCTGATGATTCTTGACTCTTGATGAATGTACCTTTTCTTTGATGTACACCAAGAGCATATTCACCAAAGACAAATTCCTTGTGTGTCCAATCACACCTGGCCAATAAATAATTCTATTCTATTCTATTCTATTCTATTCTATTCTATTCTATTCTATTCTATTCTATTCTATTCTATTCTATTCTATAACCATAGCTTCTTAGCACCTGATAGAGTTGGTGGTTCCTCAGCTCAGTTTGAATCTCAGCATCAGGTATAAAATTTATATAAATATAAAGAATACTAAATTATATTCTATTTGGCATTTCATTAAAAACTAAAAGTAGAATGTAATGATTGAAATGGTTTTTAAAACACAGACACACACACACACACACACACGAGAATACAATACAGTACAAGTGGTCGACATGACCACCATTGAGCCCCAAATTTCTGTTGCTAAGTGAAGCATTTTCTAAGTGAGTTTTGCCCCATTTTACAACATGGCAGCTACATTTGTTCAGTGAAGTCACCCAGTCAATTTTCATGCCTAAAACGGGATTTGAGCTCACTGTCTCTTGGTGATTGGCTCAAAGTTACCAAGACAGTACCAAGGCGGGACTAGAACTCACAGTCTCCTAATGATGGCCTCAAGTTCACCCATCTGACTTTTATGCCTGAGATGGGACTAAAACTCACTGTCTCCCGGTGATTGGCTCAAATTCACCCAGCTGAATTTCATACCTAAGATGGGACTAGAACTCATTGTCTCCTGGTGATTAGCTTAAAGTCACCCAGTCAACTTTCATGCCTATGATGGGACTAGAACTCACTATCTCCTGATGATTGGCTCAAATTCACCCAGCTTTACACCTAGTGTAAAGCGGACTAAAACTCACTGTTTCTAGCTGATTGGCCTAAAGACTTTCATGCCTAAAATAGAACTTGAACTCACCATCTCCTCGCTTCTAGACTGATGCCTTCATCCTAGACCCAATCAAGATCAATATAGATATTGCTTTGATTGATTAATCTCCATCCCATGTAGACATCTGTGTCAATCATGTTGTGGAACACTCACATTGCTTTCCATTTTCATAAAAATATAAAGCTATAAATGCTGGAAACAAGATCTGAATAAAATATAGAATAATAAAAAATAAAAACAATCAGAAAAAAGTATGGGTGGGGATAAAAAATGCTGGCTTAGTTCTGTGTCATGCACATATTAAAACACATTTTTAGCAGCTGCAAAAATTGTATAATTTCCAGTGCATTATGTCTCTAGGGTTTAAAGCTGGGCAGAAAAAGACTTTAGCATCCTTACCAAAGTTTCATAAATGGACAGTTCCCTTGAATTTCTCCAGGGAGATCGCAGAAACCTTTTGCCATTTAATTACTGTACATATATTCGGGAGTGGGATTCAGCCGTCTTGGACCAGTTTGGGCAAACCGGTTGTTCCAGTGATCAGTTGGCCTCACCCACCTGCCCCACCTGTCTGTCCTTTATTTCCATGTGTTTGCAGCTCAATGTTCTGACCAAGGCTTCTGAGACCGTAATTAAGCACACACTTATTTTAAAAACAAGCCTGGTTTTATTTCAACACTGGGAATTATCTTCATTCCCAGCCAGTAATGAATCTCAAACAGTCCCCCGAGATAAGCACCCACCTTTCTTTCCTATGAAGTGCTACCAATAACAGAAGTGTCAAATGAACTAGAACAAAAACCAACTGAAATACGAAGAGCTTCAAGGTTTAATCTGAACTGAATGAACGACTTTGCTTCCTGCAAAGATTTCATCATCTTGGCCTGCTTTTTATCCCTTATTGGAGGGGCAATCATCTCCCATCCTTACTCCCGAGTCACCTCTTTTGTTTCAGCTGCTCTCACCTTCTAGCAGCTCTGCGCACATGTGCACTGGGAACAGGCTCCCCCTGGTCCTCTGCCTTGCTGCTGCCAGACTCTGAAGGCTTCGGAGGCAGCACCCCACTCCCAGATGGCCACTCTATCTATCTATCTATCTATCTATCTATCTATCTATCTATCTATCTATCTATCTATCTATCTATCCATCCATCCATCCATCCATCCATCCATCCATCCATCCATCCATCCATCCATCCATCCATCCATCCATCTATCTATCTATCTATCTATCTATCTATCTATCTATCTATCTATCTATCTATCTATCTATCTATCTATCTCCCTCTATCCTTCTATTCATCTATTCTGCTCTGGTCATAATCAAAATCACACATATTGTCAACACTGACCAGTGATTACTCTATTCCCGTAAGAGACATTTAAAAAAAAAAAAAATACAAGGACAATTCAATACCACGCCAGGAAGACCGAAATGGACGTGCAAATGAATTAAAAGATGTAAGGACAGTCCTTAGGAAAGTGACAAACACTAACATGAAAACAAATGGAAATATTAATGATAGAATATTTTTTTTAAATAATCCCCTTGTTTAAACATTCCAAAGTAAATTAAGGGCCTCATAAAACATTAATATGTTTCAATAGTTTATCGACCAATTAAGGAGAGAAAAATCAAATGCTCGCAGGTCAGCGAGGACTGCTTGATTAATGAAAAGAAAATAAATGCTCATAAGTCCAAATGAAGGTGATTGACCTTGGGTTAAGATGTATTGTCTACCAATATTTGTAATCGTGTTTACTCTTTGGAATGCTGTTTATCCCTCCTTGAAATAAATGTGCAACTTGATTTGAAATGCAGAGTCCTTTTGCTCTTAAAGTAGACATTGTTTGTGATTTCTTGGAAATCTTTTATTTAACACCCCCTCCCCCGTTTTTGGGGGGTCCTGTTGTAGAGCTATTAAGGTCTCACAACAAATCAAGTCAAATATCTTTATAACAATTTTTTTTAACTAGGGCATACAAAACCTTTGTTAGACCAATACTCAAACACAGTTCATCTGTCTGGAACCCGCACTGTATATTGGACATTAATACAATTGAACGAGTCCAGAAGTATTTCATGAGAAAAGTACTACACTCCTCTGTTCACAACAGAATACCCTATATCACCAGGCTTGAGATTTTGGGCTTGGACAACCTTGAACTACACTGCCTATGGTTAGACTTAAGAGTAGTACACAAAATTATCTGCCACAATGTCTTACCAGTCAATGACTACTTCAACTTCAGTCACAACTATACAAGAGCACACAACAGATACAAACTCAATGTAAACCGCTCCAAACTTGATTGCAGAAAGTACGACTTCAGCAACAGAGTGGTCAATACCTGGAATGCCCTACCTGACTCTGTTGTTACATTCTCTAACCCCTACTCAGACCTCAAACTAACCACTATTGACCTCACGCCATTCCTAAGAGGTCTGTAAGGGGCGTGCATAAGTGCCTACCATCCCTGCCCTATTGTCCCCATTTATTCGTACCTATTTTCTGTATTCTTACTCATGTTTATACTTATACCTATTATCTTATAAGTAATTGACAAATAAAATAAAATGAAGAAATAACCATTTTTGATGAGCCTTTACAATAAAAAAAGAAGTTTAATACAATTCATTATTGGCCAAGAGGGGGAAAGCAACAGGATAATAAAACAATATATTTAATTAAAAGTTTTGTGCAGTTGTATTAGTTATATATTGGCCCAGGGTTGAGTTGTGGGAGTCCTTGGTGCTCTCTGAGCTTGGTTATTTCCTTGCAGATATTTCATGACCCACCTACGTAACATCATTCATTCACTTATTTGTGGACTGTGCATTTATTTGATTTAGAAGACATATAATACAAGGAAATATGTGGAAGAACCTTAACAAAACTCCCCAGGTAGCACTGCTTCATTTAGGTATGTTAGACTCACATATTGTTTCATTCAAACTTGTCTTAAATTACCAGGATAAACTTGTCTTAAATTACCTGGCCTTGTGTTGCTTACAGACCAGATGGGTGACAAAGTGAATAAGTTAGAAGTAAATAAATAAATAAGTAGTAAACAAAACTCCCAGCAACACAAACAGGGTAACTCACTTATATGTAAACACAAAAGCAAACCCCACTTTCTTCTAGCACTGAGGATGTTACCTAGTTGGGCAATGAAACATCTGCAAGGAAACAACCCAGCTCAGAGACCAACAGAGACTCTGCACCACTCCTCCTCCTCCTCCTCCTCCTCCTCCTCCTCCTCCTCCTCCTCCTCCTCCTCCTCCTCCTCCTCCTCCTCCTCCTCCTCCTTTCTCCTAGGACTGATGAGGTTACCTAGTTGAGTCATGAAACATCTACAAGAAAACCATCAAACTCAGACAGCAAAAACTCTACAGTCCTCCTCCTCCTCCTCCTTTCTCCTAGCACTGATGAGGCTACCAAGTTGGATCATGAAATGTCTGCAAGAAAACCACCATGTTCTGAGAGCACCAAGGACCCCGGAGTTGTATAATTTGGTGAAGATATTTTGCCACCTCCTACATGAGTGTGGGATAGCATCCCTTAAAAAGGAATAAATTTATGAGTGTGACCTTGGTATCTGGAGAGGATTTGGGGGGGGGGGAATTAGAGTACATTTTAGGGCAGGATAAAATGACACCCCTGAGGACCTGAGTGAGAGAGTCTACTTCCTTGGCTCCACAAGGGCAAAGTCGAAGGTCCCGTTTGGCCCTCCGATTCGATGTCTGTTTCTGCATCTGAATCCAACACATCAAGACCTAAGGAAGGGGGCAGGAGGTGGGTTGAAAAGCTTTGGCACTTGCAAAAAGTGAAAAGTGCCCTTGGAAAAAGAACCAAGAGCCACTTATAATGTATCGGATGCTCCAGTGCATCTAAAAATGAGAACTGAGAGAAGAAAGCATTAGAGGACAGAGGTGAGAGAAGGAACCTTCCCTATGATGTACAACAAAATGACAGGAAGGAAGGAAGGAAGGAAGGAAGGAAGGAAGGAAGGAAGGAAGGAAGGAAGGTGGATAGAGGGAAGGAAACAAGGGAGAAATGAAGAGAAGGAAGGAAGAAGGGAAAGGGAATGGAAAAAGGAAAGGAAGGGAAAGAAGGGAGAAGAATGAAATAAATAAAGAGGTGGGAGGGAGGAGGGAGGGAAGAAAGAGGAAGGAAAGAATGAGAAGGGTGGAAGTAGGAAGGAAAGAATGGAGGGAGGGAGGGAGGAAGCAGAAGAAGAAGAAAGGAAAGAGAGGAGGGAGGATAGAAGGGAGGAAGGAGAGTGGAGAAAGGGAGGAAAGAAGGAAGGAAGGATATGAGAAAAAGAAGGAAGGAAATATTCTGACATGCAAAATCAATAAGGGAAGTTAGATCCACTTAACGGCTGCATGATTCATTTAACAACTGCAATGATTTACATAATAACCCTGACAAAAAAGGTTGTATAATCAGCCACGAGTCACCCAAACCCCTCTCTTTGGTTAGCCATGGAAATTCTGGTCCCGATTCTGGAACTCAATGGACTCCCAATAAGGACGACTGTTTTAATATTGATGTTCTGCAAGACAGGATTATTTTTAATATGTATAAAATGTCAATTTTCCCTCCATTATCTATTGCACAAATTCACCCACAAAGACTTCTATTTTTTTTTTTTTTTTTGGGTGCATTAATTGCACATTAAAGCATTCCTTTATCCAAGGTGATGCAACCAGTTGAAGCCCAGCTGGGAATTAATGAGTTTCCTAATATAATATATTTGGTCCTTTGTCTGCTGTTTCAAATTCAATTAATCTGTTTTTTTTTTTTTTTTGGCGACGGGAGATTCATCACAGGCTGTGCTCTGGGGGGACGGGACCCTGAAATGCCAGGAAGAAAACAAACAAACAAACAAACAAAAAACCTCCCAATTAATAAATAATTTTAAAATTATTTCCTTTCTTCTCTATCTTCCTCACTGCCTCCTCCCTCAGGTAGCAGGTGCAAAATTCACCAAGCCGAGAGCACAAAAAATAAACTCCAAAGCAATTACGCACTCTTTCGGGGGGGGGGGGGGGTGTTCCTTCTTTTTTTTTTACGAGCTTCTTTGATATGTCGGGAATTCAGTGGAGTTTAAAAAAAAAAAAAAAGAACAAATGCAAATCCATTCTCCTTTCTTAAAAGGCTCCTTGGACAAAAGCAAGAAGACAGGTGCTTATTTTTTGAAAATGCCAGACAGGAGGTTTTCATGCTTGCTTTTCCTGTTCAGGTCAGTGGCTCAGCTCATTTATTTAAAAAAAAAAAAGGCTAATAAATACCAATCTGACAGTCAGCCTAATATTCCAGAATCAAAAGCCATTATTGACTTTGCCATATTGATCTACGACAACCGAGTCGGGAGGAGGGAGCGGTGTGTATAATAGATTGCACTGTTTCTTCCCTTTACGTAGATGCTTGACTTGGCCTTCCTCTGCATTAAATTAAGGTTGCTCTGTCAGGAATTGTTAAAAGGAGCCGTTGTGGAGCCAGCTCATCCGATGGTAGCTACGACAGTCTGTGGATTTACGATCTATTTCTATCTTTATTTCATTTATAAGACGCCAGGCTCCCTAAGGAAAGGGACTCTGGACGGCTGGCAATGAAATAAAACGATACATATAAGAAGTATACATATATAATTATAAATATAAGTGACTCTAGGTGCTTGAAATGAAGCAGGATCAAATGGAAAGTACTTTAAAAGCTAAGAGACAGGAAAGGTGTGGAGGTGGGACCTTCTGTCTTAGTCCAGCAGCCACCACTGGCATGGAGCCTCTATGAAAGGAGGGAAGGTGAAAAGGAGGGAAGGAAGGATGGAGAGAGGAAAGAAAGAGAAAGAGAGAAAGAGAACGAGAGACACAGAAAAAGAAAGAGTGAGGGAGAGAGAAAGAGAATGAGGGAGAGAAAGAAAAAGAGTGAGAGAGAGAAAAAAGACAGAGAATGAGAGAAAGAGAGTGATAATAAGAGACAGAGATTAAGAGAAAAGAGAATTAGAAAGAAAAAGAATGAGAGGGAAAGAGAAAGCAAGCAAGTAAGAAAGAAGAAAGAAAGAAGAAAGAAAAAACAAAGAAAGAAAGAAAATGAGAGAGATGGATGTCAGAAGTCCTGTAATTTTCAGCTATACCTGGGCAAGTCAAGCCTGAGTTTCAGTGAATGACTTCAGCTCCCCAAAGGAATCCTCCTCCTCTTTCTCTCTCTCTCCCCCCCTCCCCCCCCCTCTCACACACACAAAAACACACACACCCTCTTTTCCCTCCTTGCTCTATAAATGGACTCCAAATACCATCCTCTGCTGGGAAGCACCTGCCTGGCATCCATCTTTCCAAGCTTCTGCCATTTTTTTTCCATGTCTCTTTTCTTTGCTAGGATCAGCTGAGACTCGAAAAGAGGCAGAGAATAGATGGGGTTGGCAGGGCCAGTCGGAGGTGGTCTTTTGCCAGTTCTCTGAACTACTCAAAATTTCCGCTGCTGGTTCTGCAGAACTGGTCAGAACTGGCGGAAGACGACCTCTGACTAGGGGTGACATGATAACAGTGGTCCCATCCTCTTCTCCAAAGCACCTCAAGGCAGGACAAGAAGCAACGGATGGAAACGAATCAACGGGAGAAGCAACCTAAAATGGAGGAGAAATTTTCAGAAGTTTGAATGCCCCGACCCTGGAAATTCAATTTAGAACATAGTTAGAAAGGACCTTGGAGGTCTTCTACTCCAGCCCCCTGCTCTAGTCAGAGGTTCTATACCATTTCAAGCAAGTGGCCATCTAGTCTCTTCTTAAAATCCTCCAGTGATGAAGCACCAACAACTTCTGAAGGCAAGGCTAAGTTTCTCCTTAGTTCAAGGTTGCTTCTCTCCAAGATAACTTTCCATCCATTGTTTCTTGTCCTGGTGCTTTGGAGAATAGCTTGACTCCCTCTTCTTTGGGGCAGCCCCTCAAATATTGGAAGACTGCTATCATGTCATCCCTGGTTCTTCTTTTCTCTAGACTACCCATACCCAAATCCTGCAACTGTTCTTCATAGGTTTTAGTCTCCTGGCCTTTAATCATCCTCGTTGTTCTTCTCTACACCTTTTCCAAAGTCTCAACATCTTTTTTTTTGTTGTTGACCAAAACTAGTTATGGTATTATTCCAGATGTGGCCTTACGAAGGCTTTATAAAGTGGTCCTAATACTTCATGTGATTTTGATTTTAGGCCTCTGTTTATACCACCAAGGATTCCCTTGGTGTGAGCTGGTGCTCCATTCAAAATCCAAGAAAGACTCTTTTAATTAGAGAAAAGATATCTTTTACTGGAAGTCAAGTGGTAGCAACAAAAGAATTCTGAATCTGAGAAAATGTGTGCGTATATCACATATACAAAGTATGGCAATGTTCCCACCCCCAATAGTTCAAATGGTTCTTCCAATTAAAAGTTGTGAATATCATCATCATGTGGACATTTTCAGGTGGTGATGAAGTTTCTGTCCATTGACCTTGGCATACTTTGATAAAGGTTTGCAGCTGCACAGAGAAGAGAAAGCTAAGCAAGAAATAGAAACCTAAGCAGGAATGTACTCTCCCCCCTCCTCATTTTATACAATGCTAGTTTATACCACCTCCAGCTCACTTCCCCTACTTCTGCCCCCTCCTCCCCCCATTATTTATGGCAGCCAAAAGATGCAAAGCAATCGTAGAAGATCTTGAAGGCTGACACTTGGCTTTTTTTGGCTGCCACCAATAATTGAACAGCCCTTTGCCTGAAATAGCGTAGGGTCTCCTTTTTGATCAGGGGATAGACTAGAAGGCCTCCAAGGCCCCTTCCAATTTTGTTATTCTAACAAGGAGCAGGCTCAGGGGAAACATGGTAGCATCTTGCAATTTTTGAAGAGCTGTCATGGGGAAAAGAGAGCCTCAATTTATTCTCCAAAGCCCCTGAAGGCAGGGCAAGATGCAATGAGTGGAAGCTGGTCCAGAGGGAGATCCAGATCAGTCAATCATGATCTTTCTGGATCTTGAGCCTGTCTTCTAAATTTTCGGCTGTTCTCCGTTAGCTTGGTATCGCAATTCCTTCTCATTTGCACATTATTTTTCCCCGACTTTCCTTATTTCCTTCATTGACCACCAGAGGGAGCCCGTGAAACCAGCAAGAATTCCAAGATAAACATTAAAGATTTTGCAAAAATGAAGACAATTTGTGTGTGTTTGTGTGCGTGTCTTTTTGTGGCCCTTTCTTTTATGCCGCAGAAAACTTAAGCTCACCTGATAAAGATCATATAGAGCAGTGTTGGCAAACCTTTTCGGCACCGAGTGCCAAAATGGGATCATGCGCACAGAGGAGAGCCGGAAACCGGAAGAGCAGCTCCCTTGGCATGCATGCACATGCCAGCCACCTGGTCTTCCAGTTTCTGGCACGCATGCATGCACGAAGACCAACCGACGCGTTGGAAACAGGAAGCTCAGCTTTCCGGCGTGTGCATGCCTGCTAGGGAGCTGCTCTTCCAGTTTCCAGTCGTCCTACATGCGAAGACCAGCTGGCCAGCACCCATGCATGCGCCAGAACCCAGAAGAGCAATGGACAATGGCTGGTGTGCCTGAAGAGATGGCTCTGTGTGCCACTTCCAGCACGCGTGCCATCGGTTCGCCATCACAGATGTAGAGCAATGTTCTTATCCTTCTGTCTCAATCCAGAACATTTTGGCACCACCACCATATACAAAACAAGTTTTGTGGTTTGTATTCTCTATGCATTGGTGTTTACAAACATCTGTTTTTTTCCTGGTTATTCTGCAACTTTTCCATTTAAACTTATTTCCTACCAAGAAGAGACATTCACAAATGGATGCAATGATACACAAGACACAAACACTACCCATACAGCCTCACATCAGAGTCTGATCTTTCCTCCTCCTCCTCCTCCTCCTCCTCCTCCTCCTCCTCCTCCTCGTCTTTCTCCACTCCACACACCTCACTCCCTTCTAGCCCTGAAGATGTTACTTATTTTGGTCATGAAACGTCTGCAAGAAAACCACCAAGCTCAGAGAGCACCAAGGACCCTTCATGTCAACCTTGATCTACAACTATTCTCCTTGATTTTAAAGAAGAGATTAGACAACCATTTGTCTGAAGTATATAAGGTCTCTCCTGCTTGAGCAGGGGGTTGGACTAGACAACCTCTAAGGCCCCTTCCAACTCTATTATTCTGTATTCTGTGCAATATAGATACTTTTCATCTTAAGTGTCTCTCTTTGGGCAAAATTTTCCTAGTGAATCTTTGTTCTCTTTCCTGTTCATAAATGAAGAATATCTGTAAAGCTAAAGACAATTCAACCTGTTAACAAAAACAACCATTTGCACATTTGCGGATTCACACCATCCACGGCTGTATAGTGTGACTGTGCATGCCCACAAACACACAAGCCAACACATTTTATTACCCTGCTCTTGTGTATAACTTGAAAGAATTGTTCTGAATGCCAGCTGTTGTTTTTTTTTTTTTGTCGTTGTTGTTTTGTTTCATAAAAAGCCAAAGGGGCCTGCCTGAGTTTGCCACATTTTTTTTTTTTTAATATCCACCCGAAATTACATTTCAGCCTCTTTGAAGACCAAACCTTTAAAATTCAATTTTGTATCGATATAATTAGTTAAGGAAAACGAAAAGTGAAGGAGCACAGAAAAGGGGAGTGCCATTTGATTATGCTTCTCTAAGCAAGTAGACCCCAGCGTCAATCTTCCTGCAACGGGACCAATGGAAATATTAACTTCTGCTTCCAGAGGAAATGAAATAAATTTTCTCGAAGGCCACTTTAGCCCTGCTGGATGAAAAATGTGTGTGTGTGTGTGTGTGTGTGTGTGTGTGTGTGTGTGTGTGTGTGTGAAGATGTATGATCAGAGATTTTGAAATGAAATCTACAATGGATTCCTAAGTGCAGAGAAATGAACTCAAAATGTGTCTGTCTATCTATCTATCTATCTATCTATCTATCTATCTATCTATCTATCTATCTATCTATCTATCATCTCTCTCTTCCATCCATCCTTTCTTTCTTTCTTTCTTTCTTTCTTTCTTTCTTTCTTTCTTTCTTTCTTTCTTTCTTTCTTTCTTTCCTTCTTTCTTTCTATCATCTCTCACTCCCTCTCTTCCTCTATCCATCATCCCTCTCTTTTATCTGTCTGCCTGCCTGTCTGTCTATCCATCCACCTACCCACCCACCTACCTATCTCCCCATCACTCTGCTAAACACCTAACTTCCACAGCCCTCTCTTATTTCTAAAGATATTTACTTATGTATTAGGGCTGTATTGCTATTATCCTGGTGGCACAGTTGTTAGAATGCAGTATTGTAGGCTAATTCTGCCAACTGCTAGTAGTTCAGTGCTGATGGGCTCAAGGTTGACTCAGCCTTCCATCCTTCAAAGATGGGTAAAATGAGGACCCAGATTGTTGGAGGCAAGAGGCTGACTCTGTAAATTGCTTAGAGAAGGGCTGGAAAGCATATGAAGCGGTATATAAGTCTAAGGGCTACTGCTATCGCTATCCTTCTCACCTTTCCTACTATCTTCTCCTCCTGATAAATCTTATGATTTATCACTTGTTCTTTGTCTCTTATGACTAATGACGGTATCTTATAATTTATGATCTATAATCTACCACTTTGTGGTTTGTATATACACAAAAAGCTTCTGCACCACAGACAAATTCCTTCGGTGTTCAATCACGTTTGGCCAAGAAAGAATTCTGTTTCTATTTCTATATAAATAAATATTACCAAAATACAAAATATAATATGGTTTCCTTTTCCACAGGTTGGATGGAACCAGTTTGTTGTTATTAGTTTATGAATAGAATAGAATAGAATAGAATAGAATAGAATAACAGAGTTGGAAGGGACCTGGGAGGTCTTCTAGTCCAACCCCCAGCTTAGGCAGGAAACAGACAGAATATATTCATGAATTGGAATAGAGCATGGTAACAAGGTCAGCCAATGAATAGGCATAGCCTATAAGGACTGTTTGAAAACTGAAACTAGAAGTAGTCTAGGCATGGCTCTGTATTAAGCTCTGCAGCTCTGAAGCTATATTAAGCTCTGAGTCTGTCTATTGAAAATGAAATTGCTTCTCTCCTCTGCTGTGTGTCTTGCTTGTCTGCTGAACTAAGGTGAAATTGATGTCTGTTTCTGAGCTCCTGAGTTGCTGTTCTGCTCTGAACCTGTAACATGTCTACTTCTGTTTGAGTTTGCTCCATGCTGGAGAAATCTACAACTGGTATTGTAAAATTCACTTTATCTGTTTATAAAGAAGTTAAATGAAGCCTCAGCCATCTGTGTGTATTTTTCTGGTGCTGAATTTACGCTGCAATACTCTGAAAAAAAATGGTTGTCCAATCTCTTTCTAAAAACATATGTGTAGAGCTGAACCCTGTAAATTTGCACTCGTGGTTAATCACCCGTGATAACAGAAGGAGGATGCTCAGAAAGAAGGAAGTAGAGAAGAAGTGGTTGACAACATGATGATATCTCTGGTGCCGATAAACCATCAGGAAATTGTGTAAGATGTTGCACAGCCCTGTCCTCCTCCTCCCTTGACCTATATCACTCTAGCCAGTGTTGAGTAAGCTTTAGTTTGGAAATTTAATAACTCAAAAGGAGCACTTTGGACTCCATTCAAAAGTAGTCAAAAATGAGTAGCATTTTTCAAAGCAGTCTTCACCAGGATTACTGGTGAAGATGATTTTTCTAAGCAGTCTTCACCAGGATTACTATTACTACTTCTATCAATTAGAATAGAGCTGGAAGGAACCTTGGAGGTCTTCTAGTCCAACCTCCCTGCTCAAGCAGGAGATCCTATTCCATTTCAGATCAATGGCTGTCTAGTTCTTGAAAACCTCCAGTGATGGAGCATCCACAATCTCTGGAGACAAGCCATTGCTCTATTAATTAACAGAATAACAGAGCTGGAAGGGGCTTTGGAGGTCCTCTAGTCCAGCGGTCCCCAACCTTTTTTGTACCAGGGACCAGTTTCACACAGAAACACTTTTTCAAGGATGGGTAGGGAGGAGGAGTCCGAGTTTGGTGGTTTGCTTGCAGATGTTTCATTACCTGACTAGGTAACCTAGTTGGGTAATAAAACGTCTGCCAGCAAACCACCAAGTTCAGGGAGTGCCAATGTCTCCTCATTGCAACCCTGAGCGACAGATATTCTCTTCTATTGGAACATTTAAAACAGAGGGTTTCAGCTGCAGATTCAGGAACTGCGCTGGGCTGAGGAGCGCCTTCAAAACTGAGCGCTGGGCAGTGGCGGCCCACGGCTGTCTCTGCGGCTCAGGACAAGTCCCTGCAGGATGGCTAAGAAGCCCTGCCTCTCAGCCCTGCCTTTCTCAGCCCCATCCCTCAGGTGTCTCCCTCCCTCCCTCAGCCTCATCCCTCAGGTGTCTGCCTCGTTCCTCTCTCAGTCACTCTCTCGCTCCTCCACCAGCCCAGGAAGAAACTTCTTCAAAGAAGCTGGCAGGGTGGCTTTTCCTGTTGGCGCAGCTCCTCCGAAGCGCCCATTCACCTCCACCCCACCGCCCGCGCATGGTTCAATCCAGTGCTCCGTTCTGCCTGCCTGCCTTCATTTCTGGTTGTTTCGGAGAAGCTTCGGCTGAGTAAAAGAGGCAAATAGTTATTATTCTCAGCCGAAGCTGCTCCGAAACAACCAGAAACGAAGACAGGCAGAACGGAGCACTGGATTGAACCACGGGTGGCTGGGTGGGGGTGAATAGGTGCTTCGGAGGAACTGCGCCGACAGGAAGCCACCCTGCCGGCTTCTTTGAAGCAGTTTCTTCCTGGGCTGGTGGAGGAGCGAGAGAGCGACTGAGAGAGGAACGAGGTGGGAGGAAACCGAAGCCGCTGAGCCGGAGAGCAGGACAGGCTTTGGTTGCTTCCTCCCTCCCCTTCTCTCCTTTGTGTTCTTGATCCCTGATCCCAGCAGCATTCACCGTAGGCGAAGAAAGCCGCCATTTTTATTTTATTTTTTATTTTTATTTTCTTTGTGGCTTGGTACAAAGTGATCCACGGACGTTGGTTGGGAACCCTGCTCTAGTCCAACCCCTTGCTCAAGCAGGAATCCTTGTACCCTATCAGACAAGTAGCTGTCCAATGTTTTCTTCAAAACCTCCAGTGATGAAGCACCTAGAACTTCTGAAGGTAAGTCTATAGAGATTCTGAGTCATCCAAGTCATGGTTCTCCCAAAGATCATTTCTCTCACCCACAAAAGGCTCCTAAGCTTTCTGGGTTTTTTTCTTGGAAGATGTTTCGCTTCCCATCCAAGAAGCTTCTTCAGCTCTGAGTCAGCTCTGAGTTATCTTGTGTGTTTTGTGATCCCATCAGTTGTTGCATATGGTTATTTCTTGCAGATCTTCTAATAGGCCATTGTTGCTGTTTTGTTATGCTGTGGTTTGTAGTCAGTCTGTATGATCTTGCGGCAACTAACTAGGTAATCCACTGCTTTCTCAGCTTCTCTGCAGAAATAGAATTTGGCATGTTCTTGTCTTTTCAGTTCTTCTTCTTCTTATTTCTTTACATAGAAATAAAAAAATAATGAGCCTTCAGGAATTTTTGTCAAGTTATTGAGCATTTTTTTTTTGAAAGATGTGATGATCTGGTTCAGAATATGGGTATCTGAACCGAACAATGAAAAATATGATCTGCATTTATCTGATTAGCATATTCAACAGTCTTACCCTGACTTATCCATGACAGTAACTATGAGAGGGATAATGGGAGTCCTGGTGGACAATAACTTAAATATGAGCCAGCTATGTGGTGCAGCAGCCAAAAAAGCCAATACAATCCTAGACTGCATTAACAGAGGGATAGAATCAAGATCATGTGATGTTCTAACACTGCTTTATAAAACCTTAATAAGACCACACTTGGAATACTGCATCCAGTTTTGTCACCACAATATATATATATAAAAGATGGTGAGACTCTGGAAAGGATGCAAAGAAGAGCAACCAAAAGGGAATGGAGCCTAAAACATATTAAAAAGGTTGCAATAATTGGGTATGTCTGGTTTAATGAAAAAAAGGATTGGGGTAGCATGATAGCAGCCTTCCAATATTTGAGGGGCTGCCACAAAGAAGAGGGGGTCAAGTTATTCTCCAAAGCACCTGAAGGCAGGATGAGAAACAATGGATGGAAACTAATCAAGGAGAGAAGCAACCTAGAACTAAGAAGAAATTTCCTTGCAGTGAGAACAATTAATCAGTGGAACAACTTGCCTCTAGAAGATGTTGGTGCTCCATCACTGGAGACTTCCAAACAGAGACTGGACAATCATTTATCTGAAATGATATAGGGTCTCCTGCTCGAGCAAGGGGTTGGCTAGAAGACCTCCAAGGTACCTTTGAATTCTATAATTCTATGTTCCTTGACTTGGGATGATTTGGCTAGAAGCAAGTAAGTCGTTAAGTAAGTCAAGATAAAAAATAAAGAAAGTCCCTTGAGAAGTGGGTGAATATTCTTCATTGATTCAGGTTGATTGGCCATACTGAGCCGATGGATCAATGCGATCCATCAAAGCAAACACTGTATTTGGATGCTTTATATCCATTTGTCTGAGTGAGGCCCAATTGACTCCTGTCCTACTTGAAGCTTTGTCCCGGATTGATCCAAAGGTCTGAATAGAATCAATTTTCCAAACTGCATCTGAGCTGGATTCAGGCAGACATATCAAATATGACCCAAAACTGATCCTCTGGCTTTTGATTGCTCCTGTGTGTGTGTGTGTAAGGGGGGAGAGGGAGAGAGGAAGAGAGAGAGAGAGAGAGAGAGAGAGAGAGAGAGAGAGAGAGAGAGAGAGAGAGAGAGAGAGAGAGAGAGAGAGAGAAGAGAGAGAAAGAAAGAAAGAAAGAAAGAAAGAAAGAAAGAAAGAAAGAAAGAAAGAAAGAAAGAAAGAAAAGAAAGAAAGAAAGAAGAGAGCGACAGGGAGAGAGAGGGAGAGAGAGAGAGAAAGAAAGAAAGAAAGAAAGAAAGAAAGAAAGAAAGAAAGAAAGAAAGAAAGAAAGAAAGAAAGACAGACAGACAGACAGACAGACAGACAGAAAGAAAGAAAGAAAGAAAGAAAGAAAGAAAGAAAGAAAGAAAGAAGAGAGCGACAGGGAGAGAGAGGGATAGAGAGAGAGAGAGAGAGAGAGAGAAAGAAAGAAAGAAAGAAAGAAAGAAAGAAAGAAAGAAAGAAAGAAAGAAAGAAAGAAAGAAAGAAGAGAGCGACAGGGAGAGAGAGGGGAGAGAGAGAGAGAGAGAAAGAAAGAAAGAAAGAAAGAAAGAAAGAAAGAAAGAAAGAAGAGAGTGACAGGGAGAGAGAGGGAGAGAGCGAGAGAAAGAAAGAAAGAAAGAAAGAAAGAAAGAAAGAAAGAAAGAAAGAAGAGAGCGACAGGGAGAGACAGGGAGAGAGAGAGAGAGAGAGAGAGAAAGAAAGAAAGAAAGAAAGAAAGAAAGAAAGAAAGAAAGAAAGAAGAAAGAAAGAAAGAAAGAAAGAAAGAAGAGAGCGACAGGGAGAGAGAGGGAGAGAGAGAGAGAAAGAAAAAAAGAAAGAAAGAAAGAAAGAAAGAAAGAAAGAAAGAAAGAAAGAAAGAAAGAAAGAAGGAAGAGAGCGACAGGGAGAGAGAGGGAGAGAGAGAGAGAAAGAAAAAGAAAGAAAGAAAGAAAGAAAGAAAGAAAGAAAGAAAGAAAGAAAGAAAGAAAGAAAGAAAGAAAGAAGAGAGCGACAGGGAGAGAGAGGGAGAGAGAGCGAGAGAAAGAAAGAAAGAAAGAAAGAAAGAAAGAAAGAAAGAAAGAAAGAAGAAGAAGAAAGAAAAGAAAGAAGAAAGAAAGAAAGAAGAGAGCGACAGGGAGAGAGAGGGAGAGAGAGAGAGAGAGAGAGAGAGAAAGAAAGAAAGAAAGAAAGAAAGAAAGAAAGAAAGAAAGAAAGAAAGAAAGAAAGAAAGAAAGAAAGAGAAAGACATAGAAACAAGAAACTTTGCCCTCTGTATACAACAGCAGCATTTTGAGAAAAGTGTTTCATTGAGTTCCTCCGGTGTATCAACCAGTTTGGACATGGAAGTATTAATGACATAGGCTGAAACTTTTGATTCCTTGGTGCTCTTTGATCTTGTTGTCTTGTTGCTTGACTGAACTAAGTAATATCATCAGTGCTCCTAGCTGGGAAACTGTAAGAAACCTAGATCAAGCTAAGGGCAAAAACCCTAGAGCCATGGTGGCACAGTAGTTGGAATGCAGTATTGCAGGCTAACTCCGTCAATTGCCAGCAGTTTGATCCTGACTGGCTCAAGATTGACTCAGCTTTCCATCCTTCTGAGGTTGGTAAGATGAAGACTCAGATTGTTGGGGGCAATAAGCTGACTTATTAGTGCTATAAAGCTCTATGAAGCAGTGTGTAAGTCCTATTGAAAGTGCTGGACAATTCCTGGAAGCTTGGCGCAAATCAGCCATCAACAGGCACATACAGATAAACAACATCTACATACCATTCAAAGGAGACAATCACCAACTCAAAAAAAAAAGCAGAAAGAACAAAAAAACCACACATCCTTTTCAGCAATCAACATCCAGATAGGCAGAGGTTAATACCATAAGAAATACTAGACCAACAATCAAGCAATAAACAACGCTCCAACCAAGGAACTATCAACTTAGACAAACAAATATCAAACAACAGCCTAATCAAGGAACCACCAAGAATATTCCCACCAATAGTAGCAGGGTAAGCTGCTTGTATATAAACAGAGAGCAAACCCCCTCCCTGCTAGAATTGATGATGTTACCTAGTTGGGTCATGAAACATCTGCAATTGTGGATAAAAAACAATTGTGGATCAGAAAGACAAAAAGGTCTGGATAATGGAGACAGCAGAAGAGAAGAGAAGGAGCTGAAGAAAATCACAAAATACAGAGACTTGCAAATAGCAATAGAATGACTGGAAAAAATAAGCAAAGGTAGCACAAATAGTAACAGACACCTATCCCAAAACAAATGAAGAACCATTTGAGCAGCTACAGCATTGACAGATTCTCTATTAGTCTCTGTTAAGAGAAGAGAAGAGAAGAGAAGAGAAGAGAAGAGAAGAGAAGAGAAGAGAAGAGAAGAGAAGAGAAGAGAAGAGAAGAGAAGAGAAGAGAAGAGAGAATAATGAATAAAATAGAATGGAATACAATAGAATTAGAAGAGAAGAGAAGAGAAGAGAAGAGAAGAGAAGAGAAGAAAAGAGAAGAGAAGAGAAGAGAAGAGAAGAGAAGAGAAGAGAAGAGAAGAGAAGAGAAGAGAAGAGAAGAGAAGAGAAGAGAAGAGAGAATAATGAATAAAATAGAATGGAATACAATAGAATTAGAAGAGAAGAGAAGAGAAGAGAAGAGAAGAGAAGAAAAGAGAATGGGACCTTGGAGGTCTTTTAGTCCAGCCCCTGGCTCAAGCAAGAGATCCTATACCATTTCAGACAAGTGACTTTCCAATATCTTCTTAAAAACCTCCAGTGATGAAGAACCCATAACTTCTGGTGGCAAGCTGTTCCACTGGTTAATTGTCCTCACTGTTAAGAAATTTCTCCTCAATTCCAGGTTGCTTCTCTTCTTGATTAGTTTCTATCTATTGTTTTTTGTCCTGCCTTCAGGTACTTTGGAGAATTGATTGACTCCTTCTTCTTTGTGGCAGCCTTTCAAATCCTGGAAGACTGCTGTCATGTCCCCCCAGTCCTTCTTTTCTCTAGACTGACCATACCCAAATCCTGCAACCGTTCTTCATGTGTTTTAAGTCTCCAGACCTTTGAATATTTTAGTTGCTCTTCTCTGCACTTTTTCCATAATCCCAACATCTTTTTTTTGTAGCACGGTGACCAAAATTGCTTGCAGTATTCCAAGTGTGGCCTTACTAGGGTTTTATAAAGCGGTATTAATACTTCCCGTGATCAATATCCTGCAGCAACCCTAACTGAACAATCGAGAGGCATCGTCAACTCGAATTGTTGCTCAGATTAGCACGTTATTAAAGGTAATTCTGATAAATAAACCATGATTACTCAGAAGCCAGATGTTCTCTCCAGCATATTCAGTGCCCTGTTTCTCATCAAAATGGACAATTTGGTGGTTGGGCAAGTTTGAAAGGGGATGTCTCTAATTACAAGGGAAGCTTTATCAGTGGAATCAATTTAATGTTGCCTCTGATGATTCTTGAAACAACCGAATGCTGATAATCAGGATTCTGTGTTAATCCTTCCGATCGATGGGCATGGAGTTGCTGAAGAGCCCTTTGTTCTTCTTGAAAAACAAACATCAAAAAATAATTAACCAAGCTCTTTCCTTGTTGCTGTTGTTGAATTCCAGTCCTGGTGGAGGTAGGAGACTGACATCCATGAAGAAACGAGATTGTGATTCTCAAATCCCATGTCATGTTCTCATTTCTTTATTTAAGAAAATGTATACAGCTGCCCAACTCATTCACGGACACTCTGGGTGCCTTACAAAGATGAAACCGCAATAACCCCCCCAATAAAGGTCCACACACATTACACACACACACACACACACACACACACACACACACCAGTGACAACAATCACAAAACTCCACTCCTTAGCACTGATGGTGTTACCTAGTTTGGATAATGAACATCTGCAAGTAAACAACCAAGTTCAGAGAGTATCAAGACGCCACAGGTGTTTCTTCTTCTTCTTCTTCTTCTTCTTCTTCTTCTTCTTCTTCTTCTTCTTCTTCTTCTTCTTCTTCTTCTTCTTCTTCTTCTTCTTCTTCTTCTTCCTCCTCTTCTCCCCCTTCTCCTTCCCCTCCCCCTCATTTTCCTTCTCCTTCTCCTCCTTCCTCTTCCCCTTCCCCTGTCCTATCCTTCTCCCACTTCCTCTCTTCCCTCCTTCCCCTTCCCCTTCTCCTTTCCCTCCTATCCTTCCCCTTCTGCTCCTCCCCCTTCTTCTTTCCCTCTCCCTCCTTTCCTTCTCCATCTCCTCCTTCTCCTCCTTCCTCTACTTTCCCTCTCCCTCCTTTCCTTCTCCTTTTCCTTTTCCTTCCCCTCCCTCTCCCTCTCCTTCCCCTTCCCCTCTCCCTCCTATCCTTCTCCTCCTCTTCCTTTCATCTCTCTTATTCTATTCTATTCTTTCTCTCCACAAATCACTTTCCCACAGTGGTCTTCCTCTTCTTCTTCCACTTCCTCATCCCAAACCCCATTCCCTTCCAGCGCTGATGATGTTATCTAGCTGGGTTATGAAACATCTGCAGGAAGAACAGCTAAGCTCAGAGACCACCAAGGCCCCTGCAGTTCGACCCTGAGCTATAATTCTTATTTTCTATCAGTAAAACATCCTATTCTTGGCAATCCCAAAGAATTGTAAAACAGGTGATGGCAGGGGAAACAGAAGTTGGATTTTGTAATTCATCACCCCTGATCCCCCCATTTCAAAGGACCAATCACACACAATGTTCATTCCTTAAAGCAGGACGTTATGATAAAATGTATTTCCATTATTTATCCAGAATTCAGGTGACATATGTCTTTTTTTCTCAGAACTCCAGGGATTATTATTAGTATTTTTTACAAAAACAGCAGTATCTAAAAATATTTTGAACATTGGTTCACATCAACCAACAATTGATGGAGGTTCACAGTTCATGATGGCAACCCTCCTTCTCTTCCTTTCCCCCCTTTGACATTAAGACGTGCATTTTAATTGAACAGATGTTGTGTCCTGAAATTTTTAATAGCCAGTGACAGCTCAAGGGAGCATTTAAGGTAAAGGGTAGAGCCTCTTTCAACTTCCATGACCAATCACAGAAATATGAAGGTCCTTTGAGAGGCAGGTATGAAGTTGCTTGAATTAAAACTGAGGTTAAACAAGGATTTTTATTTTTTTTTAAAAAAAAGCTTCCATAAGAGTACCGAAAAAGGTCATGATTTTATGTGCTGGAAATGAATTCACATATGCAGCTCCTAATGAAGAAGACTCTTCAAATGGCACATATTGCTCTGCGTTTCAACTTAAATCGTTCTGTGAAGGATTTAGAAATGAGAAGTATAAGGCAAATATCACACCGAGTTCCAGGCTGTCCTTTTCTTTTGCTTCCAAATGCTGCAGAAGCTAATCAGATTTGGCTGCAGAGAGATTATACTTGAAGTCTAAGCCAACTCAACTTTGTCCATTTCCATGTGTGAGGAAGAGGAGGAGGGAGAGGAGGACTGTGAGGTCCTTGGTGCTCTCTGAGCTTGGTGATTCTTTTGCAGGCATTTCATGACCCAACTAGGTAACATTGTCAGTGCTAGAAGGGAGGAGGAGGAGGAGGAGGAGGAGGGGAAGGAGAAGAAAGATGGGAGGGGGAGGAGCAGAAGGGGAGAGAGAAGAGAAGGAGGAAGAAGGAGAAGGAGGGGAGAGAGGAGAAGGAGGGGGAGGAGGGGAGAGAAAAGAGGAGAAGGAAGAGGAGGAGGAGAAGGATGAGAGAGGAGGAGTAGGAAGAGGAGCAAGAAGACTCAGAAAGTCTTGGATATATTCAATTTACTTGCTGCCTTGAATTATTTGGAAAAATAATAACAGTGCTATATAAATCAATAAAACTAACAAGCAATGAAAAATTCATTGTTGAAGGGACAATGCATCTTCTCAAAGCATTCTGTTCTCCCTTTACTGCAAACATGTGGCTGCTCATGGTCAGGATTTGCTCGCTTGAATTGGCTTTACTGATGCACATTGCAGGAAAATTTTATGGATCAACAACTAACAGTTATCAGGCAAATGTTTCAGCTACAGATCAATAGAAAAGGGTATTTGTAGCTCAGGGTCCTTGGTGCTCTTTGAACTTGGTTGTTTCCTGGCAGACGTTTCATAACCCAACTAGGCAACGTCATCAGTCTATCAACTCATAAAATATTTCTATGGTCTTTTTAGCATTGCCAACAGAAAGGGAGGGAGAGCAGTGTGGCAGCTTGCAAACCGAAAGTGCATTCCATCAATGTTTTCAAAGATAGTAACTAGACAAGCGAAGTTTCTGTCGTGCAAAATTCTAACTGGAGATCATGATTCTTGGCTATGGAAGTGTCCCATTGGAAAATAGGAATTACAATACACCCAGAGGGTGGGGGAAAACGAGGGTCAAGGGTGACAATGAATTATGTGCCTCAGAGTCATCTACACCCAGGCAGTGCCAGACATTTTAACTCCCAATAAATTCTTTTGAAGTTTTGGAAGTATGGCTAAAGACTCATGATTTTAATGGGGGTAACTGCTGGAATTTGAACACAGAGTTAGAAAGGAGTGGAGTTCTAGCATGTTCTAGTTCTACTTCCTTCTAGCCATGATGATGTTACCTAGTTGGGTCATGAAACGTCTGCCAGAAAACAACCAAGCTCAGAGACCACCAGCTAAGTTCATTTCACATTTTTAACACTTTATGCTGTATTCCCTCCCTAACTGGTTTTCACCCTCTCATTTTCAACTTCCCTTGGACTCATTAGACTAATGATGAGATTTTAGACCTTGCTGGAACAATCAGAGAAAGAGCATGATTCTATCAACATCCAATTTGTAGGCATGTGTACAAAGACACCGATTTCTGGAAAGGAAGCATCTGTCTCTCTGGGTGACTTCACACATTCTGCAGTCACAAAACCGGGTTTTCCACGGAATGTGCAATTAAGAGAGACCAATCAGGCAGCTTTCACAGCTTTCATAGCTGAAGTGCAAGTATTTTTATTTAGAAGTACGTGTCTCTGGTCTTGAGGGGAATTATTTTCTACCACGTCGGCTCCAAAGTGCAGCCAAAGCAAAGCTAATTCTATTTTTTTCCCTTCTTCCTTCTCTCCCACCTCCACATAAAGTCTTCTATACATTGTTTTTCCAACAAGTTTTATTCAGTTTGATTGTTTGGGACATGATTTCTGAGCAGGGGTGGGATTCAACTGGTATAACAAATACTTTGATGAGCATGCACTTCGCGCGTGTACAGCGTGAGAAAAACAGTGCTTTTAAAGCTCTAATACTTTCCATGTTTCCTCAAAAATAAGAGCCTATTTTATATATATATATATATATCTTTTTGCCACCAAAAAAGGCACCAGGTCTTATTTTGGGGGGATGTCATCCACTGACTAACCTCACTTGCATGCACCACCCCTGGCCTCCTTTTCGCTGTCAGTGGCCTTCAGGAACTTCTTCTTCTTCGGCCTCCAGAAAGGCCTCTGCAGAGAATAACAGAGCTTGGATCGATCCTGAGGTTTGTTACCAGCTCCAGAAGCCTTCAGGAAAGCCTTGCCAGCCTTGCCAGCTGCAGGAGAAATGAGCTGTCAAGGCAAATGTCGGGATGTGCAAGGCCTGGTTGCAATTGCCTAAAGGTAGCTAATAGGGCAGCTCCACCCCTTCAATCCCCACCCTAGCTTAATGCACTCTGGAGTGGGTGAGATCTCAATGAGGGCTTATTTAGGGGGTAGGGCTTATATTGGGCATACGTGTAAAAAAATCAAGCTAGGGCTTACTTTCAGGGTAGGTTGTATTTTCAGGGAAACAAGGAAACCTTCTGCTGCGCTCCTGGTACGTAAATCATCTGAGGCACGGCAATCCGTTGTGCCGTGCAAATCAACTGAGCTGAAAATCCCAGACATAAAGGACAGAATATAGCAGGGGCCGGTAGGCAGGGTCAGTTCATCACTATAACAACTGGTTCACCCGAACCGATAGAATCCCACCCGCTTCTTCTGAGCCATGTCTCTTTCCTGTCCTTCATTTGGTCTTTCTTGTAGGCCAGTTTGATCTTTCCACTATTTAGTAATTCATGGTATACTAACTTCCATGCCCTTCAGATATTCTTCCAAGAATGAAGACCAATATCTTCTTCTTAACTACTTCCAGTGTTGGAGCATTCACAACTTCTAGAGGTTCCACTGGTTCTAACTCTCAGGAAATTTCTCCTTAGTTCTAAGTTGCTTGATGAGTTTCCACCCGTTGCTTCTTGTCCTGCCTTTAGGTGCTTTGGAGAATAGCTTGACTCCCTCTTCTTTGGGGCAGCCCCTGAGATATCAGAACACTGTTCTTATGTCCCACCTAGCCCTTCTTCTCATTAAGCTAGGCATACCTAATTCCCACAACCGTTCTTCACATGTTTTAGACTCCCACGCCCAAATCATCCTTGTTTTTCTCTGCACTCTTTCTAGAGTGTCAACTTTTTTTTTTTTATACCATGGCAACCAAAACTAAAACAATGAGTCTACTCATTCTGCATTTATCAAGGATTCTACTCTCTTACAGTTTCTCATATTCTTCTCCAGTTATGGAAAAATCTCTTCCCTTGTCTTATTCATACACTGAATATTGTTTTCCTGTCTCTCTTAATCTGCTTGCGAATTCAAGTCTTCCTTGAAATTCATAAGCATTTAGGGGCACATTTCCCCCAAATTCCTTTTTATTATTATTCCATTTGCATTTGTTTTCAAGCATTTTCCATCCAATATGATCCATGTCCTAAACTTTTCAATATAAGTGATGTTGAGAGTAATATCACTCTACAAAGCCTTAGTAAGACCGCACCTAGAGTACTGCATCCAGTTTTGTTCACCACAGTATAAAAAGATGTTGAGACTCTAGAAAGAGTGCAGAGAAGAGCAACCAAGATGATGAGGGGATTGGAGGCTAAAAAATATGATGAACCATTGCAGGAACTAGGCATGGCTAGTCTAGTGAGAAGGACCAGGGGAGAGACATGATAGCAATCTTCCAATATTTGAGGGGCTGCCACAGAGAGGGGTCAACCTATTTTCCAAAGCACCTATAGGCCAGAGAAGGAATAATAGTTGCAAACTGAACAAGGAGAGATTCAGCCTGGAAATAAAGAGAAATTTTCTGACAATGAGAACAATCAACTCATGGAACAGCTTTGCCTTTGGAATTTGTGGGAGCTTCATCCCTGGAGGATTTTGGGAGTTTGGACTGCCATTTGTCAGAAATGGTGTAGGGTCTCCTGTTTGGATGTGAAGTTGGACTAAATGACCTACAAGGTCCCTTCCAACTCTGTTATTCTGTAATCTGATTATTATTTATGTCCAGGGCTTCAGATTCTCCATGTAGAATGGTTGACTATGAACTCTCTCATGGCTTCATAATTAATTAGGCCAAACGAAAGCAAGTCACAACACTAATTCCCCATGTCCTCTGCTGCCCTACATGTTTCAGTTGGAATGATTATTTTGCATCCTTCTGACATGCAGGCCTTGGGAGACCTGGCCATTGTCTCTCAGTGTTGCTCTTCCCATTTAGTAACCGATCAAGAGAAGGGACATGGTGGCTCAGTGGCTAAAATGCTGAGCTTGATGGTCAGAAATTTTGGTGGCAGTTCAGTGGTTCGAATCCCAAGCGCCACATAACGAAGTGAGCTCCCATGACTTGTCCCAGCTTCTACCAACCTAGCAGTTCAAAAGCACGTTAAAAATCCAAGTAGAAAAATAGGGACCCCTTTGGTGGGAAGGTAACAGAGTTCCGTGTACCTTCAGCATCTAGTCATGCCAGTCACATGACCACGGAGATGTCTTTGGACAGTGCTGGCTCTTCGGATTTGTAATGGAGATGAGCACCACTCCCTAGACCTGGAAATCACTAGCATGGATGTGTGAAGGGAACCTTTTCCTTTACCCAGTCAAGCTTCCCTCCTGAATTGAAGGCCATCCCCGAGCATTGAGGCATGAATTTTGTTCTCTTTGCAATTGGCACCTATTCATTTGTGCCGGCAAGCAAGCAAGAAGGAAAGAATTGTGATAGGGAGAAAATCACACACACACACATCGACACAGAGAATGTGGACTGCACCAGCGAAGTGTGTGAAAACTTGAGAGTTGCTTCTCAAGCCTGAGAAGTTACCATCAAGGAGAGGCACGGTAGTCCTCAACTCACAGCCACAATTTGAGCCCAACATATCCATCGCCAACCAAGACAGTTGTTAAATGGTGGTTGTGCTGGATTTTATTACCTTTTTGCCATAGCTGTTCAGGGAATCATTGCACCTGTTATGTTAACCAAGTCATTAATTGAAACTGGCTTCCCCCACTGGCTTTGTCCCTCAATCACTCTCAACAGAGAGCAAACCCCACTCCCTTGGAGCACTGATAATGTTACCTAGTTGGGTAGTGAAGCATCTGCAAGAAAACCATCAACCTCAGAGAGCTCAAGGATACCATAGTCATCATTGTCCTCCTCCTCCTTTTCCTCCTCCTCCTTTCCACAAATCCCACTCCCTTCTAACATTAATGATAGTTGGGTAATAATACATCTGCAAGAATGTATTATTCTGCAGGCTCAGAGGAGCATCAATGACTCCACAGTTGAATGCATTATTCTGCAGGCTTAGAGAGCATCAAGGACCCCACAGTTCTCCTTCTCCTCATTTTCCTTCTCCTCCACCTCCACCTCTCCACAAACTCTCCTTCCTTCTACCATTGTGATATTACCTAGTTGGGTAATGAAACATCTGCAAGAAAACAACCATGCTCAGCAATCACCAAGGACCTCACTGTTCTCCTCCTCCTCCTCCTCCTTCTTGTTTTCCTCCTCTTTCCCTACCCTCCCTTTTAGCACTGATGATGTTACCTAGTTGGGTCATGAAACAGCTACAAAAACACAACCAAGCTCAGAGAGCACCAAGGACCCCTAATATTCATTTGCTAATGTCGATTGTGTATGGAAGAGAGATGTTGGACTAGGGTTGAGTCAAGCCTCCCATTCATGTTTGAGGAACACATGTTTAATAGGTAGCATAGATAGATATAGATATAGATATAGATATAGATATAGATATAGATATAGATATAGATATAGATATAGATATAGATATAGATATAGATATAGATATAGATATAGATATAGATATAGATATAGATATAGATATAGATATGTATGGTATTCAGCTTTGTTCAGGTATTTTCCCATGTTATTGTAGTTGTGCTTTTAAAGTTGTAGCAACGTTTCGACAGAATCTCATCTGCCATCCTCAGGCTTCTGCATTGTGTTCGTCTGTGAGTCAGACTTTCACAGCCATTTCTGTTTTAAATTTGGGGCTAGCCTACTGCTGTGCCAGAATGATTTTTTCTTCATCCTGATTGGTTGGGAGTCTTGGTCTGTGTTTATTGGTCTTGGAGTTTGCTGTGTTCTGCTTGATTGGTGCTTCTAATATCTTCTGTCTGTTTGTGGCTTTTTTTTTTGTCTTGATTGGCTGGCAACATTGTGTTTCCTGTATTGGAGGCTTTTAGTGTGTCTTGGCTCCGAGTAAATGGATGGCTATCATTTATTAGGAAGCTGGGTTTCATCTGGGTGCCTGGTTGGGGTGTGTTTGAGCTGGAGGTATCAGGGGGGATCTGTTTGTGCCCAAGTGTTTGGCTGGCTTGTGTTTGGAGATTTTTTTTGTTTGAGAGTGCAGGCTTCCAGATAATTGACAGTCTGGTGGAATCTTCTCTTCTATTCATGCTTTCAGGTCCTTTTTCAGTCTCTATGGCTTCTCTGATAATTCTGTAGGTGGGGTTTTCTATAGTGGCTAGGGTTTTGGTACCATTGAAGTTGATGCTATGACCTGTGGCTTTCATGTGTTGGACTAGTAAGGAAGTGTGTTCCAGCTTTTTTACTGCATTTTTGTGTTCATCTAGGTGGGTACTTATTCTTCTATTGGTCTGTCCAATGTATGTGGCTGGGCATGATTCACAGGGGACTTCATATATGCCTTGGTATTCCAGGTCAATGTTATCTTTGGGGTTTCTAAGGATGGCTGCTATTTTTCTGTCTGTTTTGAAGGCAGTCTTGATGTGATGTCTGTGTAGTATCTTACTGATTTTGTTTGTAGTACTTCTTATGTAGGGCAGGACAGCTGTTCCATAGGTCTGTTCATCTTCTAGTTCTCCATTATGTCTCAGTGTGTTTTTGTGGATCAAGCCAGTGATTTTGCTTTTGTGGAAGCCCTTAGCTGTCAGTACTTTAGTCAGAGTGCATAGTTCAGTCTTAATGTGTCTCTTGTCTGCCAGGCATTTGGTTCTGGCAATTAGTGTTTTGGCCGTGAAGTTTATCTGTGCTGGGTGGTGGTTGGATTGGGTGTTGAAGTAGCTGTTGGTGTGTGTTTTCTTCCAGTATATAGTGTGTCCTAGTGTGCCATCTGTTTTTTTTTGTAGATTAGTACATCTAGGAATGGTAATTGTTTGTTTGTTTCCGTTTCCATGGTGAATTTGATTTTGGGGGGTGTGCTGTTTAGATGTGTTAGGAAATTGTTTAGGTTCTCTTTTCCATGGGGCCAAATCACAAATGTGTCATCGATGTATTTTAACCATAGTTTGGGTTTGTGGATGGCATTGGCCAGGGCTCTGGATTCAAATTCTTCCATGAACAGGTTTGCAATGACGGGTGACAGTGGTGATCCCACAGGGGCCCTTCAATTTGCTTGTATCTTTGTTCTTTGTATATGAAATATGTGTTGGTTAAGCAGTGTTCTGTTAGTTCCATGAGGTGTTTGGGTGGTTGGTATTTATTTTTGATGATTTCGAGAGTTTCTTTTATCGGGACTTGAGTGAATAGTGAAACCACGTTGAAACTTACAAGCAGATCTTTTTGTTCCACGTGTAGATCTTTGATCATTTCCAAGAGGTGGTATGAGTTTTGTATATGTGAAGCTGCTGCTTCAGCATGGGGCTGTAGCTGCTTTGTTAGGTATTTGGCTAGGTTTTGTAGTGGTGCTCCTCTGGAACCGACTATGGGTCTGAGAGGTTTGTGTATTTTTTGTGTATAGTTTGGGGCATCTGGAAGATTTTTCTCTTGGGATGATCGTCTGTTGGATCTCTTTGCTCATGTGGCTGGTTATAATTTTCTTCTTGGTTATTTTTTCCAGATATGTGGTTGGGTCCGTGTTTATGGGTTTGTATGTGGAGTCTTGGAGTAGGTCTGTCAATTTTGTTTCATAGTCTTTACTATCCATTACTACTGTGGCATTCCCTTTATCTGCTGGAAGTATGATTATGCTGCTGTTGTTCTTTAGGGCTTGCAGGGCTTTTAGTTCCTCTTTGTGCAAGTTGCTTTTGGGTGATTTGCTTGTGCATAGGATGTTAGTAACTTGGTGTCTTATTTTATCAGCTTCATCTGTATTTAATTTAGTTAGCTGGATTCCACTCCACATATGATGGATTCTGCAGGGATCTTTTTGGGAGCTATAGCCTAATTGATATATATATATATATATATCAGAAGATTTTCAGGTGTTGTTTTATCTCACTTCCTGATCTTTAAGTTAAATTTTAAAAGAAAAACACATCTTGGCATCTGTGTATATTAAAGCAGGACTTAATTGCTTCTGGAGAACAATGATGCATGATGATAAGCTATCACTGGAGGGGCATTGTAGAGAGAGGAGGAAAAAAGATAGATGGGAAAGATAGTTTTGAAGTCTTAGGGGGAAAAAAGAGATGTCAATTTTGCACTGATTTCAATTTGTCTTAAAATTTCAGTACGTTTTATTTAGGGAGTTAATTTTAATTTTAATGATTCAGGGTGGTGGTTTTTTTTTTTTTTTTTGGCCTTGAAACATCTACATTTGACATTTGGACTAGTCTCATCTTTTTGATGGTGCCTGAGGATGGATTCATATCCAGATGCAAAAAACAAACAAACAAAAACCCCCCAAGTCGGAAACATTTTTGAAATTAGCTTTGTCTGTGTGAAAATTGCACTTTGCATATTCGCTTCAGAACAATAAAATAACCAAATTGGAAGGAACCTTGGAAGTCTTATAGTCCAACCTCTGCTCAAGTAGGAATATCTTCCAGTAATCCCATAGATATTGGAAGACTGATATGATATCTCCCCTAGTCCTTCTTTTCATAAAATGAGACACACCCAATTCCAGCAACTGTTCATCAAAAATATCTATCTGTAGTTTCCATCTGTTCTGACCTCGGCTTCCCCAACAGTACGAAGCTGACTCCTCGTCCCAATAAACCCCTTTTATTTAATTTACAGTGAATTCCTCTCCAGCAAAGTCCTGGCCTTTCAAGATAATCCACAATTACAGATCTTTAATCAGGCTTGGAGAGGTGCCAGGCCGATATCTTTCAGATGACACAATACTTGGCAAGCATGCCGGAATAAATTAAATGAAATTAATTGTCTCCTGCAAAGCCCCACTCCCCTTTTGCTCCTCTTTTATTCCCTATGGGAGTGGCCATTCACCATCCACCTGTGGCTTTACTCCCAAGTCCACCCTTGTTCCTTAGCTGTTCCCTTCTTCTGGCAGCTCTGTGCATTCACATACTGGGAACAGGCTCCAGCTGTTCTTCTGCCTCACTGATGTCCAACTCTGATGGCAGCTAATAACTATCATATGGCCCTGGGCCTCTGATGCAGAGCCCTTGTCAGAGCCTTCCATGGACTCCATGTTCCTCCCCAACCTCCTCCTGTGTGAATCTGCTGCCAGCTCTGCTGGTCACTAGCAGGCTGTAACACTACCTTCCTAATCATTCTTGTTGCTCTTCTCTGCACGCTTTCTAAAGTCTCAGCATCCTAGCAATCTAATGAAAACAAGGCCATAGAACATAGAACAGAGGTGGAAGGGACCTTGGGGTTTTCTAATCAAACTCATTTTGCTCAAGCAGGAGAACCTATATACCATTTCCGACAAGCGGTTGTCCAATCTCTTCCTAAAAGCCTCCAGCTGTAGCGAGGTTCTCGGGATTGCTTTGGCTTTACTTTCAATACAACAAAAAGTAATAACAAGTACATCATTTCCAGAGTAGTTAGCTTGGATTGGGAGATTTCAATTCACTCCCCTGCCCTTTTCTTCCTCCCAGCTCATTTTCCTTTTTGCATCTTTGACGTTTGCTTTCAATCATTTGGGGACTGGGGAGGGGGGTAGAATTCCCATTAACACCCTCCTACACACATCCACACACCCACATCCACACACTGTAAAACCTCCCTTAGGTGAAAACTCTGGAGTATTTGACAGTTTTCCCTTCCTTCCTTCCTCCACCTTCCCGCAAAGACCCTGACATCATTCATCGTAATCATAAAACATTCATTTGCATTTCTGGCCAATTGGAAGGCCCCCTTGGGAAGCTATAAAGAGAAGGTGTCAGGGTTATAATGAATGTAAATGCCAGGTGTTTAAGCCCGGTAATGGGCAATTTGCAACTCTAAGCAATATGCACAATAAGCAAAGCCGCCCATTATGGCACCTGATCGGGATGGCGCGATGGCTGTTCGGAGAGAATGAAACATTTTACGACCTCTATGTGGCCCTGATCTCAGGATCTAATAATAGTCCCAGACAAAATTAGTTCCTGCAATAATGTGTCGGAGTGTTAGGGGGTGGCAGGGATTGAGAGGGGCGGAGACTGGTGGCAGGCGATGGAAAATTACATATCAGGTGTCGGAGGTCGAAGTTGCGAAGGATCAAAAGGGGAATTGCAAAGCTGGATGTGCTGTTTAAGACAATTGCCTCCCCTGGAAAGGGAAAAGGGCAGGGCAGGGCAAGGGGGAGTCAGTCTTCATTGCCACGCTACTCTAGGGAGATCCTTCTGCAGAGACCGGAGACGGGAAAATGGGAAGAAAAAAACAGTGCCCTTCCTTGTGAAAGACATAGCTTGGAGGCCATACAAAGATCAATCAATCAATCAATCAATCAATCAATCAGAACAGAGCTAGAAGGGACCTTGGAGGTCTTCTAGTCGAGCCCCCTGCTCAAGCAGGAGGTCCCAGAACATTCCAGACAAGAGACTGTCCAGTTTCTTCTTAAAAACCTCCAGTGATGGAGCACCCACATTTTCTGCAGGCAACTTCCATTCCACTGGTTAATTCTCCTCACTGTTAGGAAGTTTCTCCTTAATTCCAGGTTGTTTCTCTCCTTGATAAGTTTCCATCTGTTGCTTCTTGTCCTGCCTTCAGGTACTTTGGAGAATTGATTGACTCCTTCTTCTTTGGGGCAGCCTTTCAAGACTGCTATCGTGTCCACCTCTAGCCAGCATGCTTGGGAGTTGAAATCCACCCACCTTAAAGCATGCTGGCTGGAGAATTCTGAGAATGGAAGTCCACCCATCTTAAAAGCATGCTGGTTAGGGAATTCTGGGAGTTGAAGTCAAATCCATCTTAAAGCATGCTGGCTAGAGAATTCCGGAAGCCTTTTAAGTGCTCTACGTGGACCAATTTAAAATTCCCTTCCCTGGAAATTCTCCTTGCCCCTTCCAGGGAGGTAGAGTTTGGATTGAAACTCTCAAGAGTTTGAATCTTCCAATCTAACAGCTTTAATGGGTACTTGACACGGGTGTCATTCTTGCTTTATTGTAAGCTACCAGGAGCTTTGATGACTTTAGTAAGTCTCATGTTTTAAAAAGTAAACGTTCCTTCTGGTGCAAACCCACAGCTTCATTCCAAATAGCAAATTCAATGTGTTCAAATGGCTTTGTCACGGCTTCTTACAGAAAAGCAAGCGCCGTCCCCCTCTTATCAGCTAGCATTCCCCATTGAAGGAGCTCTCTGGGGGAGAAGGGACAAATTACCATTATACTCATATTTTGTATTGTTTGAGTATGTTTTGTGTGTTGTGTTCCCCTTGAGATGTGCTGTTAGGGACAACCTGCATTTCCTATGATGGATAGCTATTAATTATTTTTCAGCCGGGCAGTAATATTTCTCCCATGGTTTAAAAGAGAGACTAAGTGTAGTAAGATTCCAAATCTATTCCAGGCAATAATGTAGGATCTGATATTTCTGAAGGAAGGAAGGAAGAAGGAAGGAGAGAGGGAGGGAAGGAAGGAAAGAAAAAAAAGAGAGAGAAAGAAAAGGGAGGCAAGGAAGGAAAAGGGAAGGAGGAAGAGAGGGAGGAGGGGAGGAAGGAGGAGGGAGAGAGGGAGGGAAAGAAGGAAAGAAAAAAGAGAGAGAGAAAGAAAAGGGAGGCAAGGAAGGAAGGAAAAGGGAAGGAGGGAGAGAGGGAGGAGGGGAGGAAGGAGGAGGGAGAGAGGGAGGGAAAGAAGGAAAGAAGGAAAGAAAAAAGAGAGAGAGAAAGAAAAGGGAGGCAAGGAAGGAAGGAAAAGGGAAGGAGGGAGAGAGGGAGGAGGGGAGGAAGGAGGAGGGAGAGAGGGAGGGAAAGAAGGAAAGAAAAAAGAGAGAGAGAAAGAAAAGGGAGGCAAGGAAGGAAGGAAAAGGGAAGGAGGGAGAGAGGGAGGAGGGGAGGAAGGAGGAGGGAGAGAGGGAGGGAAAGAAGGAAAGAAAAGAGAGAGAGAGAAAGAAAAGGGAGGCAAGGAAGGAAGGAAAAGGGAAGGAGGGAGAGAGGGAGGGAGGAAAGAAGGAAGGAAGGAAGGAAGGAAGGAAAAGGGAGGGAGGGAGTAAGGAAAGGGGAGGGAGATATGAAGGAAGGAGGGAAAAGGGGGAAGGAGGGAAATATGGGAGAAAGGAAGGAAGAAAAAGGGATGGATAGAGGAAGAAAGGAAGGAAGAAGAAAAGGGGAGGGAGGGAAGTAGGGAGGAAGGAAATATGGAAGGAAGGAAGGAAGAAAGTGGTGGGAGGGAGGCAAGAAGGGAAGGAAGGAAAGAAACAGAGAGAGAGAAGCAAATACTTAAAATCTCAGCAACATGGATTCTGATCTTTTTAAAACTTTGTGTCCCTTGCATCTCTACCTCTTCCTGCTCCAGAAGGTCTGGGGAAAATATTACCCCATGAAACAGAGATCTTCCTTGCCAACGCTGCAGCTACATACATCTAGCTATTGAGTGACCACTGTACAATTTATTGCAAGGGGTCCAAAGCAAGCCAATTATTAGAGTCCTAAATCCTCCCACTTCCAATTTACTTGGGGTGAGACAGGCGCTGGAGAACCAAAAAGCTGAAATGAGATGGGAAATACGAGCAGTCCCAAAAATTTGATAGTCCTCAGAAGTATGGAAGGGAATATCATTTGCCGGACAGTCTACATCTTGTGCTAATTCCAATGCTTCAATCAAGGGTCTTCACACTCAGCCGTGTTTTGTAGATCTCAGAGCAATCTTGAGACTGAGTGAAGTGTGAAGGAAATTGTTATTATTTTTTTTAGAAAAAGAACAGGAAAAATAAAAATATTATTTTTATATTTTATTATTATTACTTTTCAGTTGTAAAAACCCTCTCCCCCCCAAAAAAAAAACTCTTGTTACATTTCTTTTAAGAGGTTTCCATGCTTAGCCAAATAATTTTTGTTTTTCATTCCTGCTGGATCTCTGTGAACATCTCAAACTGCAAAGCCGTGGCCTCTAATTGGCAGCTCAGGAAGGGAGAAATGGAGAAGAGAACCCGTTTAAACATTGAGAAGTGTCACCCTGCTATGCAAGATTGACCAGGTGTTAACACAGATTCTCAACCACCTTTTTTGGTTCTGTCCTTCATGGGAAAAGATGCCACGTTGTGGTTGAAAAATAAAGACTTTCACCTCTGCCCTTCTATTTTATTTTCTTTCTTTAGGTTTAGTATGTATTCGATTTCACTATTATAATTACAATTCTTAGTAAAAGTAGAAGGGAAAGGGAAAGAAAGGAAGTAAGAAACAAAACAAGAAAGAAAGAAAAAAGGAAGGAATGAAATGGAAAGAAAGGAAAGGAAGAAAAAGGAAGGGAAGGGAAAAGGAAAGAAAGAAAAAGGAGAGAGAGAAAGAGAAAGAGAAGGAAGAGAGGAAGAAGAGAGGAAGAAGAAAGAAGAAAGAAAGAAAAAAGGAAGGAAAAAGAATGGAAGGGGAGGAGGAGGGGAGGAGAGGAAAAGAGAAGAGAAGAGAAGAGAAGAGAAGAGAAGAGAAGAGAAGAGAAGAGAAGAGAAGAGAAGAGAAGAGAAGAGAAGAGAAGATGGAAGGGGAGCAGTCTGGGGGGAAGCAATAAGGCGAAAATGCACATAATAAAAGAAAGCAATTTTAGGGTGTCCTATATCTATAGTTGCCCTAAGAATTTGGCCTTCAATAAAGAGCCATTTCTTTCTTAAAAGTAGTTAAGGAGGAACTGAGCTGTTCTTCAGAGAGGGGAGAACAATCAGCAGAGTTGACTCAGTCAATGTAGGAAAAGGAGAGGGGTTGGAGTCAAGAGAGGACTTAGCCTAGAGTCATTACATTCTCACAAAGGGTCTAAATCCAACCCTTCTTGAATTCAGTTGACGCTTATACAGCACCAATTGAGCAGTGAACTATTGCTGTCTAGATTCTTCAGGATAGGCAGGAGCAATAAATCATTTTAACTGCAACTCTAAAGTGTGATCCTGATATCCTTCGTGCCTGACGTTCTGGGGTGGGCTACTATTGGTTCACACCGGTTAGGGTGAACCGGAAGTTAATTTTACATCCAGTTCATTGAAGTGATAGTGTGGCCAACTGGCTGGCCCCACCCACCTTGCTGTGCCCCTCCCAGGAATCTTCATGTCGCCCATTTTGGATCTCAGGCAAAGCCCATGTAGAGGCTCGGGGCGGACAAAAACCAGGCCTCCAGGAAATTCTAGAAATGGGCCTGTTTCTGGCCTCCGAAACATGCTCCCCCCCCCCACACCATGGAGCAGGAGGCCAACTAAGCCACGCCCAGCACGGCCATGCCAACCCAGCAACCAAGCAGAGATCCAGTGCTGCTGTCCAAGAAACTACATATGCACAAAATTACCATTCCTAAAATGAGATTTAAAGGAGAGCCTATTTTAAGACTTATCTTAGATTTCTTCTCTCCCCAGAACAGAAAGGAAACACATCAAAGACCAACATTCATAAAAGGGACCCTTCCCTCAGCCTTTCAGAGATCTCAGCAGCGAGCAACATCAAAGATTTTTTTTTTTTTAAATAACCACCCACAGCATTCAGCACAACCAGGAGGGATCTGGTCCGTGATTTAAAAGGCTTTTAAACATTTCCTTCCGTATTCAGGAATTTCCTAGGGGCAAGCATATCTATTAACATTGTTTTAGTTGTAACTCTGACTAAGGGCTTCAATTCGTGTTTCTATCCATTTCTTTCTTTGCAACCTCTTTAAATGCCGAAATGTTTTTGAAGCAGAAAAGATATATTGCTGCATATATGTTTCATTGACTTTTTATATGCCACTTTGAAGTGATAATTGCCTGTGTGTTACTGTTTGTAGATAGATAGATAGATAGATAGATAGATAGATAGATAGATAGATAGATAGATAGATAGATAGATAGATAGATAGATAGGAGAAAGTGTGTATGGATAGTGGATACATGGATAAGTAGGGAGAGAGAGAGAGAGAGAGATGCAGATAGGCAGATAGGCAGATAGACATGATACAAATAGATAGTCATAATACATAGAGGGGGGCAGAGAGAAAGAAAGTGGATGGATGGTGGATGGATAGACAGATATGATAGAAATATAAATAGATAGTCATGATAGATAGAGGGGGCAGAGAGAAAGAAAGATCGTGGATGGATGGTGGATGGATAGATAGATAGATAGATAGATAGATAGATAGATAGATAGATAGATAGATAGATAGATAGATAATAGATTCATTAGTACTATTGCTATTATCCCTGTTAGCAATAATACACTTTAGCAGCAATAACTTTAATAACAATGCAAATATTCCTTGACATTATCAAAATTGGGACTGAACTCTTGGTCACTGAGTGAAGATATCATTAAGCAAGATGTGCATATGACTGCTTACCTCAACCACCACAATCCCGGCACTTAGTTACACATAATCGGTAATTAACCAATTTCCTAAGTTGTTAAGTGGATGGAATGAACTATTTGCCTGCTCTGTTCAGCTCCCCTCACATCCATTTGCCTCCATCTTTTTCTCTCACACACATTCTCTGGGAGAAGGTGTGGCAGAATCTGGGGGCGGAATTAAAATGGTATGCAATGAAATTTCATTTTAACGTATGCCAATTAGTGTATTTTCAAAGTGACAACAATGTTATTCTAAGTTCTAAGTCTAAAAGAGGGATCAATCTAGAATCCCAACATGGTCATCTTTCTCTTGGGAGCTTTGAGGCTGCCACATTCAGTGCCTGGGAATTTGGGAGGGGGGATTTAATAGTGTGGTAGGAGTTTAGACTCAACAACATTCGTTCTCTGAGAGTCAAGGACATGTTGCCCTGCACCTGGAGGGGGGTGTCTGGGGGAATGTCTCCAGTTGGGCCAAGGGTTTTATTGGGCCATGTGATTGACTGATGGATGCAGGGGATGGATCTTTGATTTCTCTTTTGGGAAGGGAAAACCTGATACTGTCAGATTCAGGTTTTCCCAGATGTTCCAAGATGACAACTCTAACAAAATGGAACTTTGAGGAACATAAGTAATCTTTTTTTGCAGAGCACATTTGGAGGAACCTGTCCATCAGTTGATACATGGAAGAGATCAGAGCAAGCTTTAATGAACACAAGGCCACCAGGGCAAGATTACTCCTTCACCATCTTCAACATTTTATCCATTGGCTTCCAAGAAAGCACAATCATTTCTTGAGACTTGCATATCCAAATGCTTCTTCTTTCTTAGTTGCACCCATCTGAGAGCCTTCTGTGAGGAACTGAGCTTGGACCTTTTGAAGGACATGGTGCGGGGCCTATGAAAGGGCCTTCCTTGTGGTAGCGCCCCAAGTTATCTATTGTACCTGTCAGCTTTGGAAGCCATTTTTCCTCAGGAGCTTCAAGGCTGCCACATTCAGTACCTGGGAATTTGGGAGGGGGCATTTAAAAGTGAGAGAGAAGATTAGACTCAACAACATTCTTTCTCAGAGACTCAAGGACAGGTTGCCCTGCATCTGGAGGGGAGTGACTGGGGGAATGTCTCCAGTTGGGACAATGATTTGATTCAGCCACATGTGTTGTGGTTAGTTGGCAGCAGGTATGGATGGCTGAGGAGAGCGAGGACTCAGATGAGAGGCCAGGACCATTAGGGAGTGGACTGCTGCCTTCAGAGATTGTGGGGGCTGGCAGCAGCGATGAGGAGGTTCCCAAGGAGCCTGTGCCAAGTGTGCATGCACGCAGGATTGATCGTAGGAGAGAGCAGTTATAACAGCATGGGTAACTCAGGAGTAAGGCTGCAAGATAATGGCCCCTCCTTCAAGAAGATAAAAGCCAGCCCTGAAGCGAACATTCTTTGCAGGAAGCAAAGATGTTTTGCAACTCAGCCTCGTGGACATTACAGTATCTTAAGTTGGTATTTGAAGATTCTTGTGTTGTGAAATTTTTCTTATCTGATATTCTTGGCAGACCTGCACAGTTTTGGTGAAACTTGTGCTTATCAAAGTTAATGAGTTTGCAGCAGCCTTTTAACCGGGGATTCGTAAGAATCATTAAAAGGTTTCGGTTCCCTTTGGTTTGTGTTGGTTTTATCGGAAAAGGATTTGGGTCAGAACAACATGATGGACTGATGGGTGCATGGGAGTGATCTCCAATTTCTCTTTTGGGAAGGGAAAACCTGGAACTCTCAGATTTGGGTTTTCCCAGATGTGCCAATATGACAACTCTAATAAAATGGAACTTTAAGGAAATGCCTGTCTCGGAGTTTATTGGCTTGGAGTTGGTTAGTTGGAATGCTGACATTAACCCGAATCTGACACATTGAACTAAATCCAACTTCCCTTGAATTCCTAGTCTAACTCCAAGTAGGTACTAACTGTTAGTGGAGAATATTGCCTTGTATAGGTCTTTTAGCAATAAACTAGTTGTGAGATGTTTGGTGCTCTCAGAGATGTTTTCTTGCACTCTTTTGTGACCCAGCTAGGTAACACCATCAGCACTACAAGGTAGTGCAGTTGGTGTAGTAGAGGAGGAGAAGGAGAAGGAAACTATGAGTTCCTTCGTGTTTTCTGAGCTTGGTTGGTTTTTTTTTAAATAGACATTTCATTACCATGCTCGCTAACATCATCAGTACTAGAAAACAATGGGGTTTCTAGCACTGATGATGTTACCTAGTTGGTTCCTGAAACATCCACAAGAAAACAACTAAGCTCAGAAAATACCTGGGGCCATGGAGTTCAACAAATATTCCCTTCTATAAATAAATTTAATTAGACCTTCTGGTGTTTTGCACCTGACAGATTGACTTTTTCACACCTGATATTTATAATTCTGCATTAGAGTTCCTTAATCCCCCCCCCTTCTGTGTAAAATAATAATAAAACAAATCTCTCTTCTACTCAGGGATAGACAACTCCATCTATTTCCCCTTCCTTTCCATTTATCTTATGTTTGTAAATCTATCAAACTTGGGGTTTCTTTTTCAGCCTCTACTCTTTTTTTAAAAAAAATCTGTCTCTCTCACTTTGCAAATCTAGCAAGTTTAGTTTGATGACCTTGGACGATTTTTCTTCTGCCTTTTTTTTTTTCTTCTTTTAACACTTACATCAGAAAAGATGGGGAAAATGGCTTAAGTGGTATAATTCATTTAACTGCTGGAATTCACTTGCCAGAAAGCAGGGGTTCATGTAAGGAGAAACAGTTTGCATGTGATAATATCTTACACTGTAGCAAACCATTAACCCCTTTTGGCCCTGAAGTGAAAATTTTTGGCTGAGTAGGTTTCCAATTTTGCTTGTTTGGTTGCCACCGAGGCTGGGCCAAAACATTTCATTTCCTGGGAAAAAAAATAAAAGAACCAAGTTTGATGTAATGGAATATGGCATGGTGGTTACAGATAGTCCTCAACATGACTTTGCTTAGTGACTGTTTGAGTTTTGACTTCGAAACACTTTTGTTTATGCTAGTTCAAAACACATTCTTATGAGCAGCAATATGGAAAACCTTGTCTTCTTTTTGATTGGAGGGCTCTCCAAACTTGGTCACTTTAAGACTTGTGGACTTCAACTCCCAGAATTCCTCAGCCAGGTTTCCTCTGTCCAGTTGTGTCTGACTCTAGGGGGAAGGGTACTCATCTTGATTTCTTAGCCGAGGGAGCCAGAGTTATCCAAAGATACTTCTATGGTCATGTGGCGAGCATGAGTATATGCCAAGGGTCATAGAACACTGTCACTTTCCCACCAAAGTGGTACCTATTTATCTACTTGCATTTGCATGCTTTTGAACTGCTAGGTGGTCCGGAGCTAGAGCAAGGAACGGGAGCTCATCCCATCATGCAGCGTTTGGATCTCTTTAACCACTGAGCCATCACCCATCCACTCCCCGAGGATATTTAGATTCAGATAATCAGAGTTGGAAGGGACCTTGTCGGTCATCTAGTCCAAACCCTCACCTAAGCAGAAGACCCTACACCATTTCTGACAAATGGCAGTCCAGTCTCTTCTTGAAAGCCTCCAGGAATGATGCTCCTACAACTTCTGAGGGCAAGCTGTTCCATTGGTTGGTTGTTCTCATTGTCAGAAAGTTTCTCCTTATTTCTAGGTTGAATCTCTCCTTGTTCAGTTTCTATCTATTACTCCTTATCTGGCCTTTGGATGCCTTGGAAAATAGCTTGACCCCCTCCTCTCTGTAGCAGCCCCTCAAATATTGGAAAACTGCTATCATGTCTCCCCTGGTCATTCTCTTCTCTAGACTAGCCAAGCTCAGTTCCTGCATGTTTTAGTCTCCAGTCCCCTCATCATCCTGGTTGCTCTTCTCTGCACTCTTTCTAAAGCCTCAATATCTTTGTGTGGGGACCAAAACTGGATTTCATGACCAAAACTCATTTCATGAGACCTAAACTTAGTTATGCCTACTGAGATAGTTGTACATGTCCACTGCATATATCAGGTTCCAAGAAAGATGCATTGAGATTGTTCTAAGCAGTTTCTTCTCTTGTTCCTTGATCCTAGATAGAAATGTAGACTACTTGCCCCATGAAACACATGTTCTGGAACTATCACGGAGGAGCTGTCTTCATCCTCTTTCCCTCACACAAATACCTTTTTTTTTTGTAATGTGGTGACCAGATGCAGTATTCCAGGTGTGGCCTTCCTAGGACTTTTTAAAGTGATACTAATACTTTGTATGATTTCACTAGGAGGGCAAACATTTGTATATAAGCAGAGAGCAAACCCCACTTCCTCCAGTGCTGATTATGTCACCTAGTTGGGTCACAAAATGTCTGTGAGAAAACTGCCAAGCTCAGAAAGCACCAAGGACCCCACAGTACTCCTCCTCCTCCTCCTCCTCTTTCTCCTCCCCCTCTTTCTGTCTGGAAACACCACTCCTTTCTAGCACTGATGATGTCACCTAGTTGGGTCACAAAACGTCTGCAAGAAAACAATCAAGCTCAGAGAGCACCAAGGATCCCAGCATTCAACCACTACAGATATTATCCTCTATATTGGTAGAAGATGGCCAGGTTTACACCTGAACCTTCAGTTCAATCCGTCCCAGACAACCGTAGTACGTATCTCATATTCACGGTATTTTCAAAGACCGGTTCTCCAAGCAAAGTCTTACATCTGACCGGCTTGTTCCTGTCAAAGAAGCCTAGATCTAAATTGGTTTCCTCTACCCCAGAGACCTCTAAATTGGTTCTAATGGAGAGGTCAGCCTGGGAACAGTGGTCATTTTTCATCTAGGGAAAAAAAAAAAACAGAGACTAGGAGAGAATCCATCTTGTGAGCACTTTTTAAGAAGTTGAACAGATTTCCATAACTCTTTTTCCCCCCGGGTTCATTTCCAGACTTATCAGGCCTTACGGGTGATTATTGAACTAAAGACGAACCTGGGATTAGAAATAATTTGGTCCCTGACTCAGCAGTTTCCCTCTATCTCATTTCCAAGGCATCTGTCATCTAGGCTACTGCTGATTCCCACCCTACAGCCCACCAACTCTGCTGAAGCAGCAACTCTGCATTATTGGAAGAGAAAAAGGAACACAAAGAATGTCTTTTTTTTTTAAAAAAAAATAAAGAGTATAGAAACACTGACAAGGCAACTAGAGTGTTATGATTAGGAGCAACCTTCCATCACCTCGGTAGAAGGTTGCTCCTAATCATAAAGAATGAGAAAGAAGAAAAAAATAATAATAAGAGGGAGTACACAGAGCAAGCTAGTGAGATATTAAATAAGAGGTAAATTAGATAGATGGATAAATAGATGGATGGATGGAAGCAAAGAAGGAAGGAAGCAAGAAGAAAGGAAAGAAGAACGAAAAGGGGAAGGGATGAAAGAAGGAACAAAGAAACGAAGAAGGAAGGAAGGAAGAAGGAAGGGGGGAGGAGTAAGGAAAGAAGAGAGGAAGAAAGGAAGAAGGAAGGAAGAAATAAAGAAGAAAAAAGGAAAAGGAAGAAGAAAGGAAAGAAATAGGAAGGAAGTGAAGAAATGAAGAAGAAAAAAGGGAGGGGGTAAGGAAAGAAGGGAAAAAGAGAGGAAGGAATAGGAAGGAAGAAGGAAGGAAAGAAGAAAAAAGGAAGGGAGGAAGGGGTAAGAGAAGAAGGAAGGAAGAGAGGAAGGAATAGGAAGGAAGAAGGAAGGAAAGAAGAAGGAAAAGGAAGGAAGGAAATAGGAAGGAGGGAAGGAGGGAGGGAGGGAGGGAGGGAAGGAAAGAAGGAAGGAAGGAAAGAAGTAGATGGAAAGATAGATGACAAAATAAGAATTGGAAGGGACCTTGGAGGTCTTCAGTATCAACCGCTTGCTGACGGGCTGGCTGTATAATGTCTATAATGTCTATATAATTTTGTCTGGTTTCATATAAAAAAATGCCCATAGGAATACACTGATTTGCTTAACAACCACAGTATTCATTTAATGACCATGGCATTCACTTAAATGATTTTCAGGCTTGCTTAATGACTGCCACATTAAAAAGAAATAAACAATTAAAAAGACAATCTGGTCATGTGGGAGTTTTGACCCCCTCTGTTCTTTCTCTACCTCCTCCTGCTCCTCTCCTCCTCTCCTAGATAGAATAGAATCAAGATCATGTGAAGTGTTAATACTACTTTACAATGCCTTGGTAAGGCCACATTTGGGATACTGCATCCAGCGTTGGTTGCCACTGGATGCCAATTTCAGAAAGTAGACAAAAAAGTTGAAAGGTTGTCACAGAGACAAGGGAGTCAAGCTATTCTCCAAAGCACCTAAAGGCAAGGACAAGAAGCAATGGATGGAGATTAATCAAGGAGAGAAGCAACTTAGGACAAATTTCCTGACAGTTAGAACAATTAACCAGTGGAACAAGTTGCCTCCAGAAGTTGTAAATGCTCCAACACTGAAAGTTTTAAAGAAGAGATTGAAAACCATTTGTCTGAAGTGGTATAGGGTTTCCTGCCAATGCAGGGGGTTGGACTGGAAGACCTCCAAGGTCCCTTTCAACCCTATTATTCTATGTTCTGACCCCACCAATTCTATTATTGTCCCAATATTAGCCACCACGATAAAGCAAAAAAAATCAAGCTGTGATTCCTTCCCAGACCTGCTCTGCTCCGTGCCTTCTTCACGGGCCAGTAACCTGCATTTAAGGGCGTGCCTCGTGTCCAGTGGGCCTTTGCCTTTCTCTCCAATTAGCTTTCATTTTGCTTCCAACTGAGCACACATGGCCGGCTTCAGAGGCATGCAGCTTTTCAAAACGTCTCTGTTAACCGGCTTAATGAAAAATGACAGATGATAAATTCATAAGTACACACACACTCGCTTGAGCACATGGGAGAAGGAGAGAATGAACAAGTCCCAAGTGATTCAACCAGAAAAATAAAACCAAAGTAAGACTCATTTTCCTAGTTAGTTCTGGAGGATGAGGGGTGAAACACATCTCTTCCACTCCTTTCCTTTCCAGCCTACTCTACCCTACCCTACCCTACTCTACTCCATGGGGAGGAGGAGGGAAAGGAGAAGGAGGAGAAGTAATAGAAGTAGTAGTAGTACTAGCAGTAGTGGTGTGTTTCCCTGAAAATAGGACCCTGCCTTGTATTTTTTTTGCCACCAGAAAAGGCAGCAGGTCTTATTTTGAGGGGATGTCATCCACTACTAACCTCACTTACATGTGTTGCCCCAGGCCTCCTTTTTTAAATAGTTCTAAATGTCAGGAAATTTCTCCTTAGTTCTAGTTCTAGGTTGCTTCTCTCCTTGTTGAGTTTCCACCCGTTGCTTCTTGTCCTGCCTTCTGGTGCTTTGGGGAATATGTTGACTCCCTCTTCTTTGTGGCAGCCTCTGAGATATTGGAACACTGCTATCATGTCACCTTTAGTCCTTCTTTTCATCGAACGAGACATGCCCGGTTCCAGAAACCATTCTTTATATGTTTTAGCCTCCAGTCCCCATCTTTGTTGCTCTTCTCTGCACTCTTTCCAGAGTTTCAACATCTTTTTCTATATTGTAACAACCAAAACAGAATGCAGTATCCCAAGTGTGGCTTTACCAAGGCCTTATAAAGTGGTATTAACACCTCACTTCACTATCCCTCTGTTTATGTAGCCTAGAACTGTGTTGGCTTTTTTGGCAGCTGCAGCACACAGCTGGCTCCTATTTAAAGGATTGTCCACTAGGACTCCAAGGTCCTTCTCCTAATTACTACTATTGAGCAAAGTCCACCTGTACTGTACCTGTGCATTTGAATTTTCTTTCCTAAATGTAAAACCTAACTTTTCTCACCACTGAATGTCACTTCGTTAGATAGGGCCTCATGTTCAAGTGATTCTTGATTCTTGAAGGTGACCTTCCTTGGGCATTTTACCACAGGATAAATTCTGGGTATCAATAATTCTAGAGATAAAGACCTTGGTGTAGAAGGAACAGAAACAATGTAGGTATTTCCTAAAAGTCACACACACTGATGGCTAATTCTGAATGATGTCCCTTTGCGGCAAGGAATTCCTGTCAGAACAGATCTTATTAGGCCTGCCAACTGGGTGAGATGGCAATTCATGTCTATCTGTATCTGTATCTGTATCTGTATCTGTATCTGTATCTCTATCTCTATCTGTATCTATATCTATATATCTATCTCTATATCTCTATCTGCCTATATCTCTCTATCTCTATCTCTATCTCTATCTCTATCTCTATCTCTATCTCTATCTCTATCTCTCTCTATCTCACTAAATCTGTCTCTATCTATCTATCTATCTATCTATCTATCTATCTATCTATCTATCTATCTATCTATCCATCCATCCATCCATCTATATCTATATCTATATCTATATCTATATCTATATCTATATCTATATCTATATCTATATCTATATCTATATCTATCTCTCTATCTATCTCTCTATGTCTATGTCTATCTCTATGTCTATCTCTATATATCTATATCTATATCTATATCTATATCTATATCTATATCTATAATCTATATCTATATCTATATCTATATCCATATCCATATCCATATCCATATCCATATCTATCTACCTCTACCTCTACCTCTACCTACCTACCTACCTACCTACCTACCTACATCTATCTATCTATCTATCTATCTATCTATCTATCTATCTATCTATCTATCTATCTATCTCTATCTGCCTGTCTGTCTATCTATCTATCTATCTATCTATCTATCTATCTATCTATCTATCTATCTATCTATCTATCTTTCTATCTATCTGTCTGTCTGTCTATTTATCTATCTATCTATCTCTGTCTATCTATCTATCTTTCTATCTGTCTATCTATCTATCTATCTATCTATCTATCTATCTATCTATCTATCTATCTATCTCTGTCTATCTGTCTGTCTATCTATCTATCTATCTATCTATCTATCTATCTATCTATCTGTCTGTCTGTCTGTCTATTTATCTATCTATCTATCCACACACACACACACACACAGAGTGATGGGATTCAAAAAAAATTGCTACCAGTTCTGTGGGTGTGGCTTGGTGGGAGTGGCAGGGGAAGGATATACTGCAAAATCCCCATTCCCTCCCCACACCACTAACCTGCTTTCCAGTTCCGTTTTCCTGTGCAGGGCAACTAAAGAAGACCCAGCCAATCAGCTGGGACTCAGAAGGCAGAGAATAGATGGGGGCGGGGCCAGTCAAAGGTGGTATTTGCCGGTTCTCCGAAATACTCAAAATTTCCACGACCGGTTCTCCAGAACTGGTCAGAACCTGCTGAATGCCACCTCTTTGAAATTGGGTACAATACTTTATTGGCCAAGTGTGATTGGACACTTGATTTTCTTTAGTACATATGCTCTCAGTGTACATAAAGAAAAAAAAATGCATTCATCAAGAATCTTAAGCTACAGCACTCAGTGATAGTCATATAGGTTACTAATAAGTAATCAAATCATACTAGAAAACAAACAAATTTTACATTTTAATATAAATGTAAAGATTCATATTGTTATATAAATATAACAATATAAATATAAAGATTGCTTGTCTCTCTTCATTAGTTTCCATCTGTTTCTTCTTGTCCTGACTTCAGGTGCTTTGGGAAATAAGTTGACCCCCCTCTTCTTTCTGGCAGCCCCTCAAATACTGAAATATTGTTATCATGTCCTTCTTTTCTCTTGACTGGTCAAATATAATTCCTGCAACCATCCTTCATATGTTTTATCTTCAGGCCTTTAATCATCTTAGTTTTTCTTCTCTACACCTTTTCCAAAGTCTCAACATCTTTTTTATAATGCGGTGACCCAAACTGGATGCAGCATTCCAAATGTGGCCTTACCAAAGGCTTTATCAAGTAGTACTAATACTTCAAGTACTAATACTTTACAACTCAATTCCAACCAAATAAATTAAGGGGAACTTAATTTAGAGTATCACAATGTAAATTCAGCACCAGAAAAGTAAACACAGATGACTGAGGCTTCATTTTACTTCTTTATAAACACATCAAATAACCTTTATAATACCAGTTGTAGATTTCTCCAATATGGAGCCAACTCAAACAGAAGCAGACATGTTACAGGTTCAGAGCAGAACTGCAACTCAGGAGCTCAGAAACAGACATCAGTTTCACTTTAGTTCAGCAAGCAAGCAGAGGAGAGAAGCAATTTCATTTCCAATAGACAGACTCAAAGCTCAACATAGCTTCAGAGCTTAATACAGAGCCACGCCTAGACTACTTCTAGTTTCAGTTTCCAAACAGTCCTCATTGGCTGACGGAGTTGCTATGCCTATTCATTGGCTGACCTTTTTACCATGCTCTATTCCAGTTCATGAATATACTCTGATAACTTGGACTATCCACATTTTCTTGTCCAAGTTGGAAGAAGAGTATGGATGTAGAAAGTTCTCCATAGCCATTCTCCTCAGCTGACTTTACCCAAGAAGTTTAACCAGGCAAAATAAAGCCAACCCATTCTGGCTTTCCATGGTAGACTGAATCCCAAATTAACCAAATGAGCCACCTTTGTACAACATGCAAAAGTGCAGCGTGATCAAATTAGGAGTCAATCATAGTTTCTATACGCAACGCAAGATACCATAAAATGAAGAAACATGCGATACATTCAGAAGAGAACCCAAACCCATCCAGCCCATGGTTGAAGTCAGGTTTTGCATGATGGGCGAATGCAGTCAATAGGGTTTGATTACTCTATTTTTTTTTTAAAAAAGATAGCAAACAAATGTTTATAATGTTTAAAGGAACCTGACGGCAGTGTTGCAATATTTGAGGGGCTCCTACAAAGACAAGGGAGTCAAGGAGAGAGGCAACCTAGAACAAAGGAGAAATTTCCTAATGGTAAGAACAATCAACCAGTGGGTGCTCCAACACTGGAAGTTTTCAAAAAGACATTGGACAACCATTTCTTTGAAATGGTATAGGGCTACCTTCTTGAGCAGAGGGGTTGGACTAGAAGGTCTCCAAGGTCCCTTCCTATTCTCTTATTTTATGTTTAAAGGTGGTGAAAAATCTAGTCCTCATTTCCCAGTGTGCCGCTTCGATGCCTCTGTTTAGAACAGAACAGAATAGAATAGAATTGGAAGGGACCAGGGAGGTCTTCTAGTCCAGCCCCCGGCTTAAGCGAGAGATGCTAATCCACTTCAGACAAGTGGCTGTCCGGTCTATTTTTAAAAGCCTCCAGTGTTGGAGCATGCCAGAGTATATTCATGAACTGGATTAGAGCACGGGAACAAGGTCAGCCAATGAATAGGCATAGCAACTAAGTTAGCCAGTGAAGACTATTTGGAAACCGAAAGCCTAGGCGTGGCTCTATATTAAACTCTGCAGCTCTGAAGCTCTTTTGAGCTCTGATTCTGTCTACTGAAAATGAAACTACTTCTCTCCTCTGCTGTGTGTCTTGCTTGCTTGCTGAAAACTAGCACTCTGCTCTGAACCTGTAACGTGTCTGCTTCTGTTTGAGTTTGCTCCATGTTGGAGAAATCTACAACTGGTATTGTAAAATTTACTTTATATGTTTACAAAGAAGTTCAATGAAGCCTCTGCGTTTATTTTTCTGGTGCTGAATTTATGCTGCAAAATTCTAAATAGAGCACCCATAACTTCTGGTGGCAAGCTGTTCCACTGATTAATTGTCCTCACTTTTAGGAAGTTTCTCCTCAATTCGAGGTTGCTTTCCTCCTGGATTAATTTCCATCCGTTGTTTCTTTTTCCTGTCTCCTGGTGCTTTGGAGAATAGGTTGACCCCTTCTTCCTTGTGGCAGCCCCTCAAACACCAGAAGACTGCTATCCTGTCACCCCCTACGCCTTCTTTTCTCTAGACTACATACCTTTCTTCCTCTCTGAAAGAAGCCAGGCTGACATCCCTCTGGCCATCCTGTTGTTTAACAATTTGGGAACCCACCACCACCAATTTTTTCCCCCTTCCACTGCAGATTCGGCCACTTGATGAATGGGGAAGTTAATCCACCCCTAATTCTGAAACTTCTTGATCCTCCTCTCTCCCTCCTCCTTTCCAGCAGCCAACTCAGCAAGTTTTCCTTCTATAAAACATAACAAGGGAGCTGCAAGAGTGGAATAGATTTATGGGCAGGTCTTAAATGACAGAGGGGGATATTTTGATCCTCTCAACTCCTCCCCCAACCTTCCCCCTTCCATTTCCAGCTTTTATAAATAACATTGCACAGAATTGCTTCCTTCTCTTCTGGTTTCTCTTGTCCCATCTCGGAGGGGGCAAGCATATATATTTGTTATTTTCTCCTCCTGCAACATTTAGACCTTATCTTTCTTTCTCGGCCCATGCACCGTGAAATAAATCAGCCAAATCGCAGTTTCATAGGCATAGGAAAACCTCCTGCCTTCTCACTCCCCACCCTCCATCAGTGTGGGAGAAGCAGAAAGCTTGAATTTAGTGAGTTATGTTTCCAGAACAAGCCCCACTTGGAAGACTTGAGTTGGGCAATCAGTGTAACAGAATGACAGTATAACCGAGGGACCTTGGAGGTCTTCTAGTCCAACCCCCTGCTCAAGCAGGTGACCCTATACAGCAGGGGTGTCAAACTTATGATGACACATTGTCATCACATGATGTATGACAACTTTTTTCCGCTTCACTAACCTGGGTGGGTTGGCCAGCGTGTGACACATCTGGCCTGTGGGCCACGAGTTTGACACCCCAATATATAGGATAACAATAACAGAATGGCAGAATGATAGTATATCAGAAGAATAGAGTTGGAAGGGACCTTGGAGGTCTTCTAGTCCAACCCCCTGCTCATCTCCCCACCGAAGTGGTACCTATTTATCTACATAGATAATTTATCTGCATAGAACATACTTTCGAACTGTTAGATCAAGGGTGTCAAACACAAGGCCCCCAGTACCAGCCCAAATTGCTTCGGCCCAGTTTACCCAATGCAAAGAGGAAACATCGGGCTAGTATGGCTTCGGCTCGGTCTACCCAGTGTAAGAGGAAACTTGCCAGACATTTTGAGAGTGTTGTCAAGCTGGCCCATCCAATTAGCCACAACCAGTGAGTAGTGTCAAACTGGCTATGCCCACCTGGTTGGCCACACCCATCAAGAGGGCCATGCCCAGCTGGCCCCCCAAGGTCAACCACAGCCTTCAAGGAAATTGAGTTTGACACCCCTGTGTTAGATGGACCAAAGCTGAGGCAAGTGATGGGGATTCACCCTACCACATTGTGCTAGGACTCAAACCACCAAAGCTGAGACCATCTCCAGTATCATTAATGAAGTGTGTCCAGCTATCAGTGGTCCAGGAAGTGAAGGGAAAGAGACAAACTAGGAAAGAACACACTATAAATTCAGCCAAGGCATATCATCTGCCCTAGGTTGGGCCCACCAAGGAGTTAAGTGAAAAAGTCTACAGTCCCTCCAATGAATCCATAATTGATTCAGTAACAAATCACTAATCTTGTTGTCATCCTGGTGAATAAGATAATAAATGTGCTCTGTCCAGGAAATGCAAAGTTGTTTGAATTGGGATGAAATTATTAATAAAGGCCCAACTTTTTGCCTGCCTCTTATCTCCCCTGCTCCTCAATTCTAGCTAGTTTAGCATTTCTTTTTAATCTCTCTCGCTTGTCACATTAGACAGCTGAGAGTAAAGAGAGGGAGGTTGTGTGTGCAAATTGCCATAGAAGCACAACAACAGGTTTTTTCAGGGGGTTAGAGGGGGAGAAGAGTGGAGTTGTGAAAGCAAAGGGGGCTTTCATCTCTTGTCCCCTTTTATTTGGGGTGTGGGAGGCACATACAAAAAAAATAACCAAAGCAAAACAAAATACCCAGGAAATTTGAGATGGGGAATTGTTTCCCAAACTTGGTTTGGACTTCTCTTGCACTTCTTTTTCTGTTATAAAAGATCACAATGTTCTTCCTCCTCCTCCTCCTCCTCCTCCTCCTCCTCCTCCTCCTCCTCCTCCTCCTCCTCCTCCTCCTCCTCCTCTTCTTCTTCTTCTTCTTCTTCTTCTTCTTCTTCTTCTTCTTCTTCTTCTTCTTCTTCCTCTCCTCCTCCTCCTCCTCCTCCTCCTCCTCCTCCTCTCCTCCTCCTCTCTCCTCCTCCCTTTTCCTTCCCCCTCCTCTCATCTTCTCTTCCTTCCATTCTGTTCTCCCTTCTATTTTTTCCTCCTCCTCCCTCCTCCTCCTTCTCCCCATCCTCATTTCCTTCTCTTTGTCTTTCTTCTTTTCATTCTCCTTCTCCCTCCCATCCTCCTTCTCCTCCTTCTTCTTCTGCTTGTCCATAGGGGACAGTTTAAAAATTACAAATTGTTTACCAGAGTGCTAGTATAGAGGAATGTGTGAACTGCAATATTCTCCTCCTCCTCCTCCTCCTCCTCCTCCTCCTCCTCCTCCTCCTCCTCCTCCTCCTCCTCCTCCTCCTCCTCCTCTTCTTCTTCTTCTTCTTCTTCTTCTTCTTCTTCTTCTTCTTCTTCTTCTTCTTCCTCCTCCTCCTCCTCCTCCTCCCTTTTCCTTCCCCTCCCCTAATCTTTCTTCTTCCTTCCATTCTGTTCTCCCTTCTATTTTTTCCTCCTCCTCCTCCTCCTTCTCCCCATCCTCATTTCCTTCTCTTTGTCTTTCTTCTTTTCATTCTCCTTCTCCCTCCCATCCTCCTTCTCCTCCTTCTTCTTCTGCTTGTCCATAGGGGACAGTTTAAAAATTACAAAATTGTTTACCAGAGTGCTAGTATAGAGGAATGTGTGAACTGCAATATTCTGAAGACACTCAACTCGGGTAGCATCAACTATGTCTGTTTCCACAACTGCTCATTTCTCCTGGGTATTGGATTAACCAGCTTCTTCAACTTTACCAAACTCGATCTCAGAAAATAAAACTTCAGCAGCAGATTGGTCAATGCCTGGGACACCTGACCTGACTCCATTATTCCAGCCTCAACCTCTCACACCTTCAACCTTAAACTCTTTACTTTGGACCTCACCCCATTCATAAGAGGTTCTTAAAAGGGGCCTGCATAAGCGCACCAGTGTGCTTATCGTCCTGTCTTACTGTAACCATTTATCTATATTTACTCCCTTTGTTCTTGTTATGTTCCTACCTATACTTGTTATCTTGTACATGTTTGACAAACAAACAAATCCTAGACAAATTAAGGAAAAGAAGAACAAGAGATCCATAACAAGTGATCTACAATTTACTGGAAGGAATGAAGGTTGGAGTTTAAGCAGAGGTGCGGCCCACAGGTTGCCTTGCTGCTAAAACCAGTTGCTGTATTGTTGGCCCTTGACAATTCAGCACACAATTAAAGGCTACCATCATGACCTGCACAGACACATCCAGGAAACATGTTCCATCATCAGCTGATGATCTGGGACATTTGTGCTTCTTCTCGCCTTATATTGAATTGTTTGGGGAAGCTGTTGTGAAGATTGAAGCTCCCAAGGCCAGAAATAAAGAGGTTGAGAACAAACATAATGGTTATCAAGACATGGGTGAGGTGGTCTCCAGATTTAAGGTCAGGAAATGAGAAGCAATTGCTCTACTATCAAATACGGGTGGAAGAAATAGATGTAAGATTGAAACACCGGGTTGCTCTCTCTAGGAGACCCTCAATTCTCCAGCAGCCAATCTTTGCTATTATGATTAATTATGAGCTTCTTAATGTTGGAAGTTCTCTAGAAGCCTTGATATTAAATATAATGTAATAGTTGGTCAATTGAGACCTTTGAACTATGAATGGAGGCCTTTGAACTCTGGTGCTGGAGGAGAAGAACTCCTGTGAGTCCCTTGGACTGCAAGGCGATCAAACTGGTCAGTTCTAGAGGAGATCAACCCTGACTGCTCTTGAGAAGGCCAGATCCTGAAGATGAAACTCAAAGACTTTGGCCACCTCATAAGAAGGAAGGAAGGACTCACTGGAGAAGAACCTAATGCTGGGAACTGTTGAGGGCAAAAGAAGAAGAAGGGGACGGCAGAGAAGGTGGTGGCTGGATGGAGTCACTGAAGCAGTTCGTGTGAGATTAAATGGACTCCAGAAGGTGGTAGAGGACAGGAAGGCCTGAAGTAACTTTGTCCATGGAGTCACGATGTGTCGGACATGACTTCAACACTAACAACAACAAAATAGTTGGTGTAGGAAATAACCAGGCTGAGCCTGAGGGAGGGGTCAAAGGCATCATCAATCATGAGTACATGTGTGCCCACTAGAGATTGAAGTCCAGCCACCTTGAATTCTGTTAAGTCTGGAGCATGGGTGCGAAAGATGGAGACGAGCCAGTAGAAACAGTGAACTTCAAACTCTTTATTTACATGATGTGACAGCTCAGCTCAAAGGCTGCTCAAGCCTTACTTATATAGGCAACTCATTAACTATTCAACCAATAGCGAACCTGGAGCGCTAGCTCCGTTTAACCAATAGGAATGGTCTGCTAGTGGCCAATCGGATGCCTCCAAACGGGCCAATCCGATCGGGCCATCAACAGCCAATCAGAAGTGCAGGACCAGAACCCTGCACTAGACTTCAAGCTCAATGATAATTTTATTGGTATTACGCATTCACAACACCCCTTTTCCCCGGCTTCTGCCCACGGGGCACGGTTACATAGTCCTTAAGGTAGGACGGTTGTTTAATTAGTCTTTTCGATTTTCGCAAGGTGCCAGTCAGTTGGCTGCACTCTTGCTGAGGTAGATCGTTGTTTAGCGGTAAGGTTGCCTCTGGTTCTGAGTTCGCGTTCTCGTTGTCATCAATATCACTGGCCATTTCCTGAGGTGCACTCACTCTGGTCCCAGGTTCCTGTTCCATCGTTTCTGTTCCTATATCAGTCTCGTCAAAGGGGTTTCCTTCGAATAATAATTCGCTTTCCTCTGTATCTCCCTCCCCCTCAGTTTGATCAAAAGGGAGTTCGGAATTGCGAGGTGGTAGCCGCGATCGTAGCTGATCTATGTGGTGCTTCCAAAGTCTATCGTCAGGGCACTGAACGAGGTATGATCTCAGGCCGGTTACGCAGATTATGGTCGCTTCCAGCCACAGCGGATGGCCCGAAAAGTTTTTAGCGAATACAAGATCGCCTACCTGGAAGGTATGGCATCGGCTGCTGGATCCGAGTGGCTTTTCGGGTTCGTAGGCTGGGTGTAAATGGTCGAGGTGGGAGCGGAGCTTTTGCCCCATTAGCAGTTCGGCGGGAGTTTTGTTGGTGACGCTGTGAGATGTAATGTGCTGCAGGAAGAGTATCCGGTTGATTTTTTCATCGATGTTATCATAATCGATCTTTTGCAGAGTCCTTTTGACGAATTGAACCATGCGCTCAGCCCTACCGTTTGCAGCAGGGTGAGCAGGCGAAGTGAGTGCATGTCGAATGCCCCGGTCAGCCAAGTACTGCTCAAAAGGTAGCGCGGTAAATTGGGGCCCGTTGTCGGATACCAGGACGTCTGGTAATCCGTGGGTTGCAAAAAGTCTTTCTAGTCTTTTGATGACTGAGTCAGTGGTTGTGCTGCTCATTTGGTGAATCTCGAGCCTGTTCGAGTAGGCGTCGACGGTTAGCAGAAATGTGTGACCTTTGATCGGCCCAGCAAAATCCAGATGGATGCGGGACCAGGGTCCCCGCGGCGTCTCCCATTCAGTTGGGGTTGCCTTTGGTGGAGCGTTGCTTACTTCTTGGCATTTCTTGCAAGTTTTCACCCATGATTCGATTTGCCTATTGATGCCTGGCCACCACGGGTAGCTTTGTGCAAGGCCCTTCATGCGCACGATGCCAGGGTGGCTGTTGTGCAAGGTTCTTAGCAGCGTTTGTTGGAGTAGTTCTGGGATAACGACTCAATCACCCAGATGACACAGCCCTTCTGCGAGAACAACTCTGTTTGACGACTTTTGAATGGTGCAAAGTCATCTGGTACTTGGTCCAATGGCCATCCGCGCTCCACCCATGTGACGACTCATGCCAAGATGGGGTCGTGTTTTGTTTCTCTCGCGATGTCATGGGCAGTCAATGGCGGCGTGTGTAGTGTCTCGATCTGCAAGGCTGTCATCATTGGTGCAGGATCGTTGATAATTTCAGGGAGCGGTGTACGGCTCAGTGCATCAGCGTGGGGAATAGTTTTCCCCGGACAATATTGGAGCCGATAATTGTAGGCAGCCAAGAATTCTGACCAGTGGGTCATTCGGGGAGATAGTATGTAGGGAGTTGGTTTGTCCCCAGCAATGATCCCCAGCAATGGTTTGTGGTCAGTTACAATGGTGAATTTTCGGACGTACACGTATTCATGAAACCTCTTAACTGCTGATACAATTGCCAGGACTTCCTTATCAATTTGGCTGTAATTTCACTCGGTTTTCAAGAACGTCTTTGAAACCATAGGTTAGAATAATTCCAAAATTGAAAAAACACACAGTAGTATAGTCCAAAACGGAATATATTTCGGGGGCAATTGTTTAACCCCCTTGTTCACCCGCGAAGTACAATAAGGCAAATGTTAAAAACGTTAAAACCATCATAACCCGTTATAAAACCAAGGATGACCCTTGCTCCCATTCTTTTAATCTAATTGGCTTATTAGGATTAAGCCAGTGACCGGTCGTCACGTCTTTGAAAAGTAAGCAACAGGGGCTTCATTACCGTTAGGTAACACATGACTCAAAATGGCGCCCACTCCAAAAGGCAATGCATCATAGGTTATGTTTAATGGCAAAGTCTCATTGTATTGCATAAACACGGCATCTGAAGTCAGTAGTTTTTTCACATTACGGAACGCCTGCTCTTCTTTGTGACCCCATACCCAGTTTGCTTTTTTGTCTAAAAGACGATGTAGCGGTTCAGCAACAGTAGCTTTGTGCGGCAAGAAAACATTATAGAAGTGGATGAGGCCTAGGAATGCCTGGAGGTCGGTCTTGTTCTGGGGTCTGGGAGTGTTTTTTATTGCTCTTAATTTACTATCAGTAGGGTGAATACCCTGACTGTCAATTAGGTACCCTAAGAATTCAACACGATCGGTACACATTTTGCATTTTTTTTTTTAACTTTCAGGCCTGCTTCCTGAAATTTTTGCAATACTAATCTTAAACGCTCCCGCAAAATTTTTTGAGTGGGGGCAGCAATAAGTAAGTCGTCGAAATAGGGGACAACACCCTTGATGCCTTGCAACAGTCTCTCCATTAGGCTCTGAAAGATCCCTGGGGCTATACTGACTCCGAATTGAAGCCTTGTATACTTAAATGCGCCACGGTGTGTTACGATAGTCTGTGCCTGTGCTGTTGTTTCATCAACTGGCAATTGCTGGTAAGCCTGAGCTAAGTCTAATTTAGCGTAGACTTTTCCGCCCCCCAGGGAATGGAGGAGGTGCTGTAGTACCGGCACTGGATACGGGTTCTGTTGCAGGGCATGGTTCAGAGTGGCCCGGTAATCCCCGCAAATTCTAATGGAGCCATCCGGTTTAATAGGTGTCACAATCGGCGTTTCCCAAGGGGAATGATCCGTTGGCTTTAAAACTCCCTGGGCAATCAACTTATCTAGCTGCTCGTCAATTTTCAGTTTTAGAGCGAACGGAACTCGATGAGGCTTAAGGCGGATGGGTGCTATCTTTGGATTAAGGCTAAAGGATATCGGGGGTCCCCTTGTACTCGCCTAACTTTTCCTTGAAGATGTCCCTGAATTCGTGGGCGAGGTCTTCCTCCCAGTCATGGCCGCAGATTCGATTAATGCCTGCCACTTCGATGCCGAGTGGTGCAAACCACTGTAGGCCCAACAGGCTAGGCCAGTCCTTATCGATCACTGTCAGGGGTAAGTACACCGTGCGGTTCTTGAATGTAACTTGGACTCGGCTGGATCCCGCAACTGAAATTTGGTTCCCCTGGTAGTCCTTTAGGATGAGCCATTGAAATTGAAGGTCATGGCATCGGATTGTGGGGACGAGTTGCTTGAGGGTCTTCTATGAGACCATCGAGAGAGATGATCCCGAGTCTACTTCCATTGGGCAGGGTCAATTTTCAATGTTCACGTTGACCCGAATTTTCTGAGCGTCTAGTGAAGAGGCATGGCCAATAGTGAGTGTTTGGTGCACCTCTTCTCGTCTCGCTGGATGATTCATGGGTCAGTTTCCATAGGAGTGGTTTACTGGTTCTCACCTTACAGGGCGATTCCCTGTCGATTTCTGGGGGTTGGTTCCTTTTGAGGTCGGGCTGGGTCCAAGGAGGCTTCTGCAGACCTGCCCGATGTGGCCTCGTTTTCCGCACTCATGGCGGAGTGCATTGCGGAATTTGCAGTCAGCGCGAAAATGGTTGGCCCTGCAGCCAGCACAGGGCCGTTGTTGGGACCTTGGGTGTCATTCCCGGTCAGTCCGTAGGTGATGGACCTCTTCTTCGTTGCTGTCTGACGACGAAGAGAGGTCCTCATGATGGGCCGTGGAACTTCGCCGTTCTGCATTGGGTGAAATGTCGCCATCCGGTTGGTGGTTTGGAGTGCGAATTTGGCGCAGTTGAGCAGCCGACTTCTTGGTTGCCTCAGCTGCTGTAGCTTCAGCTATGGCGTCTTTAAGGGTGATGTCGCGCTTTGCCATTATTTTACTCTGCACATTTAGAGCGTCTAGTCCAAGGACTACTCTGTCTCTCAAGGCCTCTTCCAGGTTGGTGAAATCACAAAGGCCTCCCAAGTTCAGGAGGTCTGCCACGAAATCGGCGACGCTTTCTCCTTTCCGCTGGTTCCGTTGGTAGAACTCGTGTCGTCTTACAAGCATTGGAACGGTGGGTGCGTAGTGGGCCCTTAGTAGCGGTTCGAGGACATCCCAGTCCATGGCCTTCACCTCAGCTGGTTTTGCTGATGCCTTAGCTATCTTAAAAACCATTGGGCCGCAGTGCGTCAGAAACACTGCCTATTTCTTTCCGGCCATTGCATCCTTCAGATTGTTTGTTTCTAAAAACATCTAGAAACAATCCATGTAAGACTCCCAGTCCTCTTGAGCTGGATCGAATGGAGTGGATGGTATTGCGTCGCCGGACATGGTTCCGCCATTGTGCGCTTCCGTCATGTGCTTAGTTGGCTCTGATGTCATCCAATCCCATCACCAGTGTTAAGTCTGGAGCATGGGTGCGAATGATGGAGACGAGCCGGTAGAAACAGTGAACTTCAAACTCTTTATTTACATAATGTGACAGCTCAGCTCAAAGGCTGCTCAAGCCTTACTTATATAGGCAACTCATTAACTACTCAACCAATAGCGAACCTGGAGTGCTAGCTCCGTTTAACCAATAGGAATGGTCTGCTAGTGGCCAATCGGATGCCTCCAAACGGGCCAATCCGATCGGGCCATCAACAGCCAATCAGAAGTGCAGGGCCAGAACTCTGCACTAGACTTCAAGCTCAATGATAACTTCATTGGTATTATGCATTCACAACAAATTCCTTCTTAACTCCTGCTCATTTCTCTTGACCATTAGTAGCCTGGATGCTTGTAGAGAGCTGAAGCTTGTAATAAACTTCTATACACATCAGAACTGCCTGAATCTCTTGATTTCCCTCTTCATATTTGGACTTATATTTGGACCTTCTAACTAGCAAAGTCAACAAGGAAGCTGGATTACTTCACGACCGTGTGACTAATTTAACAAATGCACCAATTCGTTTAACAAACGAGGCAAAAAATTGGAGCCAAGCTCACTTAATAACTGTCTCGCTTAGCATGAAAAATTTGGGACCCAATTGTGGTCGTATGCTGAGGACTATCAATCTACATATTCTCGGAGTAGCTTTACTAAAAGCACCCTCAAAATAGAACAATAAATCAATAGCCCCGGGGGGGGGGGGAAAGAGCAATAGAGGAAAATGAAAATAGCGAAGCTGCATCAACAAGAAACAAGTTAAAAATAATCCAACTGATATTTTAAAAGGTCTGGGAATAAGGGGAAAGATTTTTTTTTTTTCAATAAAGGCAGTATCATAAATAAGGTCATGCTTGTTAGACTTCCTGTAAGATGAAGTTGGTGCAAGTAGCTTTAATTAGAGGCAGGGAAAACTCCTTCCTTTTTTTTTTTTTTTTCAAAAGTCTTCATCAAATTCACGTGAAATATTAATGCCACTTTATAATGCCTTGGTGAGGCCACACTTGGAATACAGCATCCAGTTTTGGTTAATACTAAATAAAACAAATGTTGAGACTTTGGAAAGAGTGCAGAGAAGAGCAACAAAAGGTGATTAGGGGGCTGGAGGCTAATACATATCAAAATTGCTTGCAGGAATTATTTCTAGTTTCCTAAAAAGAAGGACTAGGGGTGACATGATAGCACTGTTCCAATATCTAAGGGCCTGCCACAAAGAAAAGGGAGGTCAACTTATTCTCCAAAGCACCTGAAGGCAGGAAAAGAAGCAATGGATGGAAACTAATCAAGGAGAGAAGCAACCTGGAATTAAGGGGACATTTCCTGATTGTGAGAAAAATTAATCAGTAGAATGGCTTGCCTTCAGTAATTGTGGCTGCTCTTTTCCCCCCTCCCTCTCTCCCCTCTCCTTATCCCCCCCTTCCTTCTCCTTTCCTTTCTTTTCCTCTCCTCTCTTTCTCCTTCCCCCTCGCCTTCCTTCCCTCTTCTTATCCTCCGCCTTCCTTCTCCTTCTCTCTTCCTTTCCTTTCCTTTCCTTTCCTCTCCTTCTCCTTCCCCTTTCTCCCTTCCTTTCCTTTCCTTATCCTCCCCCTTCCTTCTCCTCTCCTTCCCCTTCCTCTTCCCCTCCCTTCCTCTTCCCCTCCCTCCCTCCCTTCCTTCCCTGTCCTTATCCTCCCCTTTCCTTTTCCTTTCCTTCTCCTTTCCTCTCCTCTCCTCTCCTTCCCCTTCCGCTTCTCCTTCCTTCCTCCCTCCCTTCCTTCCCTTTCCTTATCCCCCCTTCCTTCTCCTTTCCTTCTCCCTTCCCTTCCTTTCCTCTCCTCTCCTTCCCTGTCCTTATCCTCCCCCTTCCTTTTCCTTTCCTTCTCCTTTCCTCTCCTTCCCCTTCCACTTCCCCTCCCTTCCTCCCTCCCTTCCTTCTCCTTTCCTTTCCTCTCCTCTCCTTCCCCTTCCTTCCCTCTCCTTATCCTCCCCCTTCCTTCTCCTTTCCTTCTCTTTTCCTCTCCTCTCCTCTCCTTCCCCTTCCCCTTCCCCTTCCTCCCTTCCTTCCCTTTCCTTATCCTCCCCCTTCCTTCTCCCTTCCTTTCCTTTCTTCTCCTCTCCTTCTCCTTCCCCTTCCTCCCTTCCTTCCCTTTCCTTATCCTCCCCCTTCCTTCTCCTTTCCTTCTCCCTTCCTTTCCTTTCCTCTCTTCTTTTTCCCCTTTCTCCCTCCCTTCCCTCTCCTTATCCTCCCCCCTTCCTTCTCCCTTCCTCTCCTCTCCTTCCCCTTCCTCCCTTCCTCCCTTCCTCCCTCTCTTCTTCCTTTCCCCCTCATTTTCCTCCCTTCCTTTCCTCCCCCTTCCCCCTCCAGTGGTTTGATGTTTTCCCCCCCTGAGAATCAAAGTAGACCTTCTTTATTTCACAGGCTGCAATTGAAACAATTTTTTCTGCAAGCAATTCCACAAACAGGGGAAGGTTTGTGGGCTATTTAAGGTGGAGGGGGCAGCATTCCTGCTCCTATCTAGAAGCACAGAATAATTGCTTTTGGTCTGAGTGTATGATTGCAAGGGATTTAAATCTCTCAAGAAAAGTCCCCCATTTCTTAATAAAATGCAACAGGATGAAAATGCTAGACTTTAGCCACACAGACTAAACATTATGAGATTGGATCCCATTTCATTTTCCAGCAAGTGGGGCCTTTTACCAATTTTTCAGAACAAAAAGACAGACACCGTTTTCCTCGCCTCAAAATTCATTTATCCAACACTATTATTATTGTTATTGTTTTTTTCATTGCAAATGGGAGCATGTTGTATTTCGTTTGTTTTTATCATAACAACCAACCGGCATATATGCCAGAGCCCTAATAAATGGTGTGGAAAGAAGGTCTATTTCAAAAAGAAATCCCACACCAGAGGATGATTCATCCATCAGGAGATGGCCACCTCCAAGAAATGGAAATCTATGAATGATACATGGGATGTTTTGGCTGGAGGCAACCCAGAGAGGCAGAAGGAAAATGGAGAGGGCAACCCCACGGTGTTGCAATTGGGATAATGGAATTATTAAACAGATTAACAGAGTTGTAAGGGAGCTTAAAGGTCATCTAGCCCAACCCCTTGCCCAAGAAGTAGACCCTACACCATTTCTGACTGATGGCTATCCAGTCTCTTCTTGAAAGTCTCAAGTGATGATGCTCCCACAACTTCCGAGGGCAACTTCTGTTCCATGGGTTGATTGTCCTCCCTGTCAGAAAGTTTCTCCTTATTTCCAGATTAAATCTCTCCTTGTTCAGTTTCTATTATTCCTTATCTGGCCTTTGAGTGCCTTGGAAAATAGCTTGACCCCCTCCTCTCTGTGGCAGCCCCTCAAGTATTGGGAGACTGTTATCATGGTCCTTTTCTTGGTCCTTCTCTTCCCTAGACTAGCCAGGCCCAGTTCCTGCAACCGTTCATCTTATGTTTTAGCCTCCAATCCCCTAACTATCCTGGTTGCTCTTCTTTGCACTATTTGTAGAATCTCAACATCTTTTTTTAATAATGTGATGACCAAAACTGGATGCAGTACTATAGGTTTGGTCTTACTAAGGATTTATAGAGTGGTATTAGTACCTCACTTGATCTTGATTGTATCCAGAGGTGGGATTCAGTCAGTTCAGTTTAGGTGAACTGGATATTAAATTTACATCGGGTTCACCAAACCGGTACTTGAAGTGATGAGCTGGCCCCACCCATCCTGCCCCTCCCTTCCTAGGGGTCTCTACCTGGCCCGTTTTGGATGAAGGTAAGTGCAGGGTCTGTGCAGAACTTCTGGAAGGGCAAAAAACAACCCTCCCGGAAGTTCCAGAAGTCCAGATATGGGCCCCTTTCTGGCTTCTGGAGGGCCTCCAGAGCCCAGGGGAGGCCATTTTCTCCCTCCAGAGGTCCAAGGGAAGCCTCTGGACCCTGAGGAAGGTGAAAAACAGCCCGCCCGGAAGTTCCAGAAGTCTGGAAATGGGCCCCTTTCTGGCTTCCGGTGGGCCTCCAGAGCCCAGGGCAGGCCATTTTCTCCCTCCAGAGGCCCAAGGGAAGCCTCTGGACCCTGAGGAAGGTGAAAAACAGCCTCCCCGGAAGTTCCAGAAGTCTGAAAATGGGCCCCTTTCTGGCTTCTGGAGGGCCTCCAGAGCCCAGGGGAGGCCATTTTCTCCCTCCAGAGGCCCAAGGGAAGCCTCTGGACCCTGAGGAAGGTGAAAAACAGCCCGCCCGGAAGTTCCAGAAGTCTGGAAATGGGCCCCTTTCTGGCTTCCGGTGGGCCTCCAGAGCCCAGGGGAGGCCATTTTCTCCTTCCAGAGGCCCAAGGGAAGCCTCTGGACCCTGAGGAAGGTGAAAAACAGCCTGCCCAGAAGTTCCAGAAGTCTGAAAATGGGCCCCTTTCTGGCTTCTGGAGGGCCTCCAGAGCCCAGGGGAGGCCATTTTCTCCCTCCAGAGGCCCAAGGGAAGCCTCTGGACCCTGAGGAAGGTGAAAAACAGCCCGCCCGGAAGTTCCAGAAGTCTGGAAATCGGCCCCTTTCTGGCTTCCGGTGGGCCTCCAGAGCCCAGGGGAGGCCATTTTCGCCCTCCAGATGCCCAAAGGAAGCCTCTGGACCCTGGGGAAGGTGAAAAACAGCCCTCCCAGAGATTCCGGTATGCCACGCCCACCATGGCCACGCCTACCCAGCAACCCGACAGAGAACCGGATGCTGGGATTTTTGAATTCCACCCAATGGTATCCCTTTGTGAATGAAACTTAGGAATTGGACCGGGGGAGAGAGAGAGATCCGAGCCCAGATGAAGTGGTCACTGTGTCGGCCCTGTCTAAATCAGACCTACTGTTGTGGGGGAGCAAAGAGGAGGAACAGACAGCTTTGGGTTCTGCTTAAAACCTGAAACGTGGCTTAATGCCAGAAACTGCAAGAGGGATTTAGGAATCCAAGTGGACAACCAGTTAAATATGACCCAACTGTGTGCAACAGCCGCCGCCAAAAAGGCCTTTGCAATCCTAGGCTGCCATGACACAGGGATAAAAATCAAGATCATGTGAAATGTTAATACTGCTTTATAAAGCTTTGGTAAGGCCACATTTGGAATGCAGCATCCAGTTTTGGTCACCACATTATAAAAAAAAGATGCTGAGACTCTGGAAAGAGTGCAGAAAAGAGCAACAAAGAGGACTAGGGAGCTGGAGGATAAAACATATGAAAACAGGTTGCAGGAATTGGGTATATTTAGTTTAATGAAAAGAAGTACCAGGGCTGACATGATCCCAGTGTTCCAATATTTGAGGGGCTGACACCAAGAAGATGGGAGTCAACCTATTCTCCAAAGCCCCAGAAGGCCAGACAAGAAACAATGAACGGAAACAAGATCCTTTTCTAATTCTGTTACTGGTTTTTGTTGTTGTTGTTGTTGTTGGATGATGGACATGTGTTTGTCCCAAGCACATTTAAACTCATGCTGACCAACCACAGAGAGTACACCAAGGACCTCACAGAGATCTATTCTTCAGCAAATTCACCATCACCTCTCTTTCCCTCCTCACCTCCACAAATTCTACCCATTTGCTTTGCATCCAAGGCCACTTTAATTTAATTTGTAATAATGCTTTTCCCCCTCCCCCTACTTCTGGCCAAGTTTATATGCTCAGCTGAGTTCTTTGATTGGGCTTTGTGCCCGCTGGAATGGATTTTAATGCATATTTTTATGTCTATATTATCAGCATTATGCATTGGTGTGCTTTTCTCTCTCATCTTTTTAATGTGCCTAGATCTGACAATTGTTCTGATATTTTGATGACTGGCTGTTATGTTGTCTTGAAAGCCATTATGGTCGAATACCTTCACATTTGAAACGAATGAATGAACCTGCATACATGCGCAAACTTGGGTCTATGAGATTGCCACAAAGACCGGATTCGGAATGAATTTTGCAAAAGGATTTGAAAAAAAAACCCTGAATATTGTACTCCGAAATAATCTTAAGGGCTTTTCCCCAAAGGTTCTTTTTCAAGAAGCATCTGGATTTTCTGATTTTTTTTCTCTGAAGGTGTTTCGCTTTTCATCCAAGTAGCTTCATCCATTCTGAAAGAAGGGAAGTTCTTTGTTCAGAACTGAAGAAGATTCTTGGATGAGAAGCAAAACGTCTTCAAAGAAAAAAAACAGAAAGTCCAGGTGCCTCTTTTAAAAGCACCTTTGGGGACAACTATGATGTCCCAAAGAGTGCTTTTTCAGGAGGCAACTGGACTTTCTTGTTTTTTATTTGAAGACATTTCACTTGTTATCCAAGAAGCTTCTTCAGTTCTGAAAGGATGGTGGGGAATGGAAGGATTTATATTCCTTGAAGACAGCTGGCCATTTGCATTCTTTTTAGAGAGTCATTGAGGCCACTTGGAGATTTATCTGTGCCCTCAGGGTCACCTGAGTGATGAAAATGGTTTCTGTAGTCTGAAATATGACCTAGATAAGTGAGAATCTCTATAGATATCTAAGGGGTTTCTGCAAAGAAGACCAACCCCTGTCTATTCTCCAAAGTACCTGATGGCAGGATAGAATCCACAGTTGGAAACTAACCAGGGAAAGAAGCGACCTGGAACTTTCCTGACAGTGAATACCATTAATCAGTGGAATGGCTTCTCTACAGACATTGTGGGCATTCCAACAGTGGAAGTTTTTAAGAAAAGATTACACAACCATTTGATTGAAATGTAGGGTTTCCTTCCTAAGGAGGTGTTTGGACTAGAAGACCTCCAAGGTCCCTTCCAACTCTGTTATCCTGTTATCAATTACAAGGGACATTAGAATCATGGGGAAATCAACCATATTACAGATTGAAACCCACAATATTATATATCGTACACCAAGTACAGAGAGAAGGTAGCTTCCTTTCTCATCCACCCATTTTCCGATTCCGACTGGCTCGTTGCCTGAGATAATCCATGTTGTTTAATATGGTGCATGGTTGCAAATAATTTGTTAGGCATCTATGACCAAGGCTGATTAACTTTTGCTGAGTGATAATTGATTTAGAATTGATAGGTGGAGATGCTTCTTAGGTAAGACAGATAACTTTATTGCCCCTTTTTTTAATACTGCGAACACACCTTAAACATGAATTTCTCTTGCCTGTATGCCAGTTCACTTCAGGGAGCATATTTGATTATCAGTTCTGTGCATAGGTAGTCCTCAACTTACCACAGTTCATTTTGTGACCATTTGACGGCTACTTACAACGGCGCTGAAAAAAAAATGACTTATGGCCATTTTTCACATTTATGACCATTGTGGCATGGCTACAGGAACAAAATTCAGATGCTTGGTGACAGACTCATATTTATGATGGTGGCAGTCTCCTGGGGTCATATAATCAACTTTTCCAATTTTCTGACAAACAAAATCAATGGGGAAGCCAGGTTCACTCAACAACCATATTACAAGATTTGTTAAGCCCCCCACAACTTCTGGAGACAAGTTATTCCACTGATTAATTGGAACACTGATTAAACTAAGAAAATTTCTCCTTGGTTCTAGGTTGCTTCTCTCCTTGATTATTTTCCATCCATTGTTTCTTGTCCTGCCTTCAGGTGCTTTGGAGAATAGGGTGACCCCTCTTCTTTGTGGCAGCCCCTCAACTTTTGGAAGCCTACTATCATCCTTGTTTTCAATAGACTAGACATACACAATTCCTGCAACTAGACTAGACAACATTACAGAAGTTGTGAATGCGTCAACACTGGAAGTTTTTAATAAGAGATTGGACAACCATTTGTGTGAAATGGTATAGGGTTTCTGCCTGAGCAGGGGGTTGGACTAGAGGACATCCAAGGTCCCTTCCATCTACTCTACTCCACTCCACTCCACTCTACTCCACTCCTCTCCACTCCACTCCACTCCACTCCACTCTACTCCACTCCACTCCACTCCTCTCCACTCCTCTCCACTCTACTCCACTCCACTCCACTCCACTCCACTCCTCTCCACTCCACTCCACTCCACTCCACTCCACTCCACTCCACTCCTCTCCACTCCACTCCACTCCACTCCTCTCCACTCCACTCCTCTCCACTCCACTCCACTCCACTCCACTCCTCTTCACTCCACTCCACTCCACTCCACTCCTCTCCTCTCCACTCCACTCCACTCCACTCCACTCCTCTCCACTCCACTCCACTCTACTCTACTCTACTCTACTCTACTCTACTCTACTCTACTCTACTCTATTCTACTCTACTCTCTCAGCAAATTCCTGCATTGAGCAGAAAGAAACAATGATGTCAATGCCTGTGTCTTTTATACAATATAAAATGGCTACAGTTCTGGAACACTCAAAATGTCAGCTTAGAGACTTCTCACATCCTTCTAACACTGCTGATTTGCAAGATCCTGCAGTTCACTGCCAGTAGATTCAACCACCAAGCTACCTATTTGAAAGAGAATGTTGGTTTAGATCTGGCCGAGTATCCTTGCTTCTTACAGAATCCAATTTGAGGGGTCTTTGGCTCTCTGAGCTTGCTTGTTTCCTTGCAGATGTTTCATTACCCAAACCTTGTAACATCATCAGGGCTAGCACTTGATGATGTTACCTAGTTTGGGTAATTAAATTTCTAGAAATGGCAAGAAAACAAGCTGTCAACTCATAAAACACTTTGTATGATTTAATTGGAGTAACTGCCAGAATCCTATCACAAGCAAGGTCAGAGAGCATCAAGGACCCCACAGCTCCTCCTCCTCCTCTTCCTCTTTGCAAACCTCACTGTCTTCTAGCATTGATGACGTTACCAAGTTTGGGTCATGAAATGTCTCTGAGAAAACAAGCAAATCCACAGAGCACCAAGGTCCCGGTGTCAACTTCGAACTAATATTCTCTTCTATTGGAATCCAATTCTACAGTGTTCTGTCATCCACTGATCCATGATTGTCTCCAAATTTATAACAACCTGCTCAGCCTCTAAGCACCCCCGCCTACTTGTGTGTTCTTGCCAGCCATGCCAATAAAAACCTGGCCTTTGGTTTCTTGTTGCCACGCACAAGCAATTAGAAAACAGATTCAACTATTGAACACCGATTCTTTCACTAGCTTCCCGAAATTAAGGATAATCATAAAGACATTACGGGACTCACAGATGTCCACGATGTCTCCATTAATGTGACATTATGCCTTGATTGGATGCATGAGCATGGAGGAGGATCATTTAGCACTGTCAAAGAAATACAGATTACATCCTTAAGTGACAGAGACAGAAATCTCAAGACCGCAATGACTGGTGTTCTCACACTCAACTTAGAAAGGGCATACCAACAAAATTCAGAACTGATGATAGGGGAGAATATAGGTAGCTCAGATGCAGGATGAGGGTGGAGATTCGTTCTCCAAGGTTGTGGCCTGGTTTCTGGATGTTTTGTTACCAGGATAGGTGATAGGAGCCTTGGTGGCGCAGTGGTTAGAGTACATTACTGCAAGCTACTCCTACTGCAATTTGACAGATCAAATCCCACCAGGCTCAAGGCTGACTCAGCCTTCCATCCTTCTGAGGTGAGTAAAATGAGGACCCAGATTGTTGGGGCAATATGCTGATTCTGTAAACTGCTTAGAGAGGGCTGGAAAGCACTATAAAGTGATACATAAGTCTAAGTGCTATTGCTATATCTTCAATGGGATTTAGGAGATGTCAGTGTTGGTGTTTTTCTGCTTATATCCCATCACGAGACCTTCACCTGATGTGACCTACATTTGACAAAACCAACACCTGGCCCATTACAAAACCCATCATCAGACCAACACCAGATGTGACCCTTACCTGACATGACCTCCACATCACAAGACTCTCACCTGACATGATCTCCCCATCATAAGGCCCATTACAAGGCCTTCACTTGAGATAACCCACACCTGACCCATTGCAAGACCCTTACCTGATGTCCTCCATCACAAGATCTGCTGACCAAACAAATCCCTTACCAGCAGAAGGACACCAACACTTATATCCCTCAGATTCCTTTGAAAAAGTTATCTTGCCTGGTTCCAAAACATTGGGAAACCAATCTACAATCTCCCTTACTCCACCCTTACTCCACACCCTCCACCCTTACTTATCAGAATGTCTGACCAAAGCCCCCGGAGAATCCTCCTCATTTTGAAGCATTCCTAATAACGGGTTTCTGATGAGTTGAGTTCTAGTTTCAAGACTTTCGTATTTTTTATTCATCAAACAGGAATTACAAATTCAAACAAGCAAACTAAGAACATTACAATGTGATAGGGATGATAGGGACATTAGTGTAGGAGATGACCATGCTGAGCCTGAGGGAGATGTCAAAGGTAACATCAGTCTGAAGTCCCTTTGCACCCACAAGAGATCTAAGACCAGCCCACCATGAAATCCGTATTTGCAACCAAATTGCTTGGACTGCTAGTAGGTCAGATTCTTGTAGGGAGATGAAGCTTACAATAAACCTATATATTTATTTATTTGAACTGCCTGGAGTTCTGATTTTCATGTCTGTCTGTCTGTCTGTCTATATCTGCATTTCACTGGCACTTGACAGTTAGTGCATTTACACACACACCCTTACAGATCTCCTAAATATGGAGTAAGATCTACAGAAGTTAAGTTAGAATGAAAACTGTGAAAGTTAGTGGCTGAGACAACTGAATAAGTTTTAAGACATTCCAGTATTTGAGAATTCTATTACAAAATTGAATTTTTCATAAAAATTGTACAAAATGTTTTACATTTTTTAATGGTTTACATTAAGTTTAAAGCGGCTATTTGCACACATTACATTACGATTAGCATGTGGAAGGATTTAATTTATTCAAGAGAGTAAAAGAATTGAAACCAGAGAGTAAAAGAACTTCACTGGAAATGGGCTGGTTACATAGCAAGATGTATGGATGGCAGGTGGGCCAAGGCAGCCCTAGAATAGATCCCAATTGATCAAAAGCATCCACGGAAGAAACCTAAAACAAGATGGATTGACAACATCAGCAAGTAGAGTGAGTCCAATTGGCAAAAGAAAGCTTAGGACCATATGGGTTGGACTAGGGTGGGATTCATTTTTTTTTTTTTTTTACTACAGGTTCTGTAGGCATGGCAGGGGAAGGATACCACAAAGTCCCCATTCTCTCCCCACCCCGCTAACCTGCTTTCCAGCTCTTTTCTCCTGTGCAAGGCAACCAAAGAAGACCCAGCTGATCAGCTGGGACTCAGGAGGTAGAGAATAGATGGGGGCAGGGCCAGTCAGAGGTATTTGCCGGTTCTCTGAACTACTCAAAATTTCCACTACCAATTCTCCAGAATGGGTCAGAACCTGCTGAATATTACCTCTGGACCATTGGACAAGGCGGAAGAGGCCTTCATCCTACAGTGGACGCATACTGGATAAAATGATGATGATGATATGATTAAAGCTGAAAAAAAGCCATTTGTAGGCAATGGGTTACTATGTACAATTTTGTACTCAAAACTTAAGTCTGACCGCAAGCATCACAGTTCTAAACTATCTAAACCAAAGTATTTCATCTATTTTCGGGCTACCTTATTGCATAATATGTGCATCTCCATTATTTATTGGTATCTATTTTTTATTACCCTTCCTATTAATAGCTAACTCGGTTGTATAATATCAACCCTCAGTTATTCATTTTTGCCAAGTGTCAGGGGTTTTGAGAAGGAAGGAAGCCCACATATGGTGCAGAAAAATAGTTTCCTTGGTCAAGAGATGACAATGTTTGGGCACCAAGCTATGGCTCAATGGATGAAAACCAGGGGTGGGATCCAAATTTTTTAACAACTGGTTCTGTGAGCGTGGCTTAGTTGGTGGGTGTGGCTTGGTGGGCATGTTATTGGCTGGGCATGGCCAACTCAATATCACTCACATCGAGGCATGCATCTCCTCGCCTGGCCTTTCATGACTGTGGGACCTGTAAGCACGATAAATGGTCATAAGTCACTTTTTTCAGTGCCATTGTAACTTTGAATGGTCACTTCACACAAGCAAAGTACCAGTCAAGAAGGGGAAAAAAAATCCAGAGACATTACAGAGACAGGAAGTCTAGTCCTGCCAAGAATGTAATAAGGGTTAACAGAGAGGCAGTTTCTATAAGCAACACCAGAATGTTTCCTTCCAGCCTTCCTTACAGGATTAGGCCAGTAATTTCTTCTAACAAGAAGTTCTGGCAAATAGGTGTGAACTGGTAGAAACCCACCCCTGATCAAAACCAGTGAAGATTTTTTTTCTTACTTCTGCTTCTTAGTTTAGTTGCATTCATTCACATCGGTGTCAGAAACTGCTTTTGGATTAAGTTGGATTATTTTCCCAAGCAAACTATTTTTCCAAAGCACCAGAAGGAAAAAAAGAAGAAGAAAAAAAAAAAAAAAGAACTGATGGATGGAAACTAACCAAGGAGAGAAGCAACCTAGAACTAAGGAAGAATTTCCTAACAGGGAAATTAACAATTAACCAGTGGAACAGCTTGCCTTCAGAAATGGCAACTTCAAATCTCAACAAATAAATGCTCTGTCTTACATATTGGCATAAAATATATATCAGAAAATAAAATACAGGCTGAATAGTCAAGACCTTGTTGATGATCCAAACTCTGTCAAGGATCTTGGAGTATTCATCTCTAATGATCTAAATGCTAAAGCCCACTGTAACTCCATAGCCAAAAAAGGCATTTTTCTCTGGTAATATCACACTACTAACTAGAGCATACAAAACATTTGCTAGACCAATACTTGAATAAAGCTCATCAGTCTGGAAACCACATTATGTATCTGATATTAATACAGTTGAGAAAATCCAGAAATATTTCACAAGAAGAGGTCTCCACTTCTCTACTCGTAGTAGAATTATGCCACCAGACTTGAAATTCTAGACCTAGAAAACCTTGAATTACACCGTCTTTGGTCTGATCTAAGTATGGTATATAAAATCATACATTACAATGACTTACCTGTCAATGAATACTTCAGCTTCAACCTTAACAACACAAGAGCACACAATAGATACAAACTCAAGGTTAATCGCACCAAACTTGATTGCAGGAAATACGACTTCAGCAACAGAGTGGTCAATGTTTGGAATACTCTACCTGACTCTGTGGTTTCTTCCCCAAACCCCAAAAACTTTAACCTTAGACTGTCTACTATTGACCTCAACCCCTTTCTAAGAGGTCTGTAGGGGGCGTGCATAAGCGCACCAACATGCCTAACATCCCTGTCCTATTGTTTCTTTTATTTTTCTTATATGTACCCATTTCATGTATTCATAACTATGTTTTTACTTATACCTATTATCTTCTAAGCGATTGACAAATCAAAATAAATAAATAAAATAAAATAAAAGTTGTAGGTGCTCCATCATTGGAGGTTTTTAAGAAGAGACTGGACAGTCACTTGTCTGGAATGATATGAGCCAGCCCTGTACTGTAGCTGCCAAAATAAGCCAACACAGTTCTAGGCTGCATTAACAGAGGGACAGAATCAAGATCACATGAAGTGTTAATACAGAATTAATATCATAGATTCCATAGAAAATTAATATCAATATAATGAATATATGTAAACTGTAATTGTTATTGCACAAGATATGCATACCTAGACGACACACTGTTTAAATAGAAGATGGATTGTTTGTTTTAAAATAAAACAAATAACTTGTTAAAAAAAAGAATATAAATCGTCCATTCCCTACCATTCAGTTAGAACTGAAGAAGCTTCTTGGATAAGAAGACAAACATTTTCAACAACAACAACAAAAAACCAAGGAAGTCTAGTTGCCTTTTGAAAAAAAGCATCTTTGGGACATTCATGGCCTGGAGGACTGGGAATCTCCATAAACCTCTCAAGAATGAGAGTTGGGGAGAGAGTGACAGGTCAGTGAGACATTTAAGAAACTACATTTCTTAAACAGATAGATGTTGACTCAAAATCCATTCCCAGAAATTTGTCCTACCTAAGCTGCTCCATTCAGACTCTACTCCAGTTTGTTCAGTATCAGATTTCTTCAACCTATCGCTGTTTCTTTTCTAGCTAGCCTTGGGTTCCATGGGGAATGTTTGAATTTAAAACCTAATTCACACCAATAATGGGCAGGGGAACCCTGAAAAGTGAAAGCCATAAATCTAATGCTCATTGGAAGGGTTGTTGGTTTGTTTGTTTTTATTGCCCAATTGTTTCCTCCGAGACGTTGGGTGTCTATAGGCAATGGTCTGAAAATGTACTCAATTAATTTCTCCTTTCATGCTTAAGTTCTCTGTCTTCATTTCAGCATCTCTCCAAGAGAAACTAATACTACAATGCTGGTTTGTTTTTGGGTTGTTGTTTTTTTTGTAGCTACTTAGGAAGAAATGGCACAGCCATGAGCCCAAGTCTCCAATCCTGTCCATGTTACCTTGGAGTAAATCCCATCAAACTCAATGGGATGTCTTCTTCAGGAAGCACACACAGGTTCACAATGTGGTCTTCCCCTGTTCTGCAGGATTTCCCATAAAATAGAGTTACTTATTATGTGAGATGGTTGGCCATATAATTCTAGTAAGTAAATAAATCAAACCTATACAACTCCCTGTTCCATGCAGGAATCCAACTATCCTTGACAGGTGGCCTGCTGATCCTGATTTGAAAACCTCCAATGATGACAAGACCATTACTCTTCTACAAAGACTTAACTGTTGCTTAAGGGATCTTACAGCCAGGATCTCCAATAGATCAGGACCAACCTTTCAAAAATAGCAGAATAATAGAATAACAGAGTTGGAAGGGATCTTGGAGGACTTCTAGTCCAACCCCTCGCTCAAGCTGGAGACCTTATATTATTTCAGAGAAATGGCTTTCCAATCTCTTCTTGAAAACCTCCAGTGATGGAGCACCCACAACTTCTGAAGGTGAGTCATTCCACTGGTTAATTGTCCCCACTGTCAGGAAATTCTTCCTAGATTGCTTCTCTCCTTGATTAGTTTCCATCCACTGCTTCTTGTCCTGCCTTTAGGTGCTCCGGAGAATAGGTGGACCTTCTTTTCTTTATGGCAGCCCCTCAAATATTGGAACACTGCTACCATGTCACACCACTTCTGAGAAAACATTGGAAGGATCCAATAGAAGAGAGTATCTGTAGCTCAGAGATGAACTGTGAAGTCCTTGGTGCATTGATGTTGTTACCTAGTTTGGTAATGAAACATCTGTAAGAAAACCACCAAGTTCAGAGAGTACCAAATGATCCTGCATTGGAAGGATCTTCAAGCTGGATTTTAAAAAAAACTGGAGATGGTGCTGAAGAGTATCAGAAGTTGATTGCCTCTATCTTTCCTTTTACCTCTTTACACATTTTTTTTTTCCTTTTCATTCCCCTTCCCTTTTAAAATTTCTCTTTATATTTTATATTTTGATAAACCAAGAAAAAGTTTAATTTATAAACTGGAGATGGTCTTCCCTAAATGTCTATGAAGATTCTCCATCATCCAGGTCATGCTTGTCCCAAAGGGTGCTTTTCTTCAAGAAGCAACTGGATTTGTTGTTGTTTTTTGAAAACATTTCACTTCTTATCCAAGAAGCTTCTTCAGTTTTAAATTAAGAACTTCCCTTCTTTCAGAATGGATGAAGCTTCTTGGATGAAAAGTGAAATGTCTTCAAAAAAACCCTAGAAAGTTCAGTTGCCTCTTGAAAAAGAATCTTTGGGACATAGTCTTCCCTACAACCTATCTATCTATCTATCTATCTATCTATCTATCTATCTATCTATCTATCTATCTATCTATCTATCTATCTATCTATACACACATATATACAATCTATCTATCTATCTATCTATCTATCTATCTATCTATCTATCTATCTATCATCTATCTATCTATCTATCTATCTATCTATCTATCTATCTATCTATCTATCCATCTATCCATCTATCTATCTATCTATCTATCTATCTATCTATCTATCTATCTATCTATCTATCTATCTATCTATCTATCTATCTATCTATCTATCTATCCACACATATATACAATCTATCTATCTATCTATCTATCTATCTATCTATCTATCTATCTATCTATCTATCTATCTATCTATCTACACATATATACACAAGTTCATTTATTTAATTGTAGGCAATAATAGCCAAATAATGCAGTAGACATATTGTACTCCTAGCCCTTATGATTTTTCTACTTGGATGCACAAACCTCACATTTGTTGTTATAGAGGAATGTCCAAAATTGTTGGCAGCATGGAAAATATTATAATCAGATTTATAATTTGGATTGGAAAGAAAAAAAAAACAATAAATGGAGATATTTGATGCTTCATATCCAAAGAAGCATACCCTTCATGTTCATATTAACATTTTACATATTTTTAATTGTTGAGCCCAGTAGTATTAGTGGAGTCAATTCTGAGCAGGTAAGGCTTTAAATGAGCAAATAAAAAAGGTTATAAAAAAAATAAAGCATTATGATTTTAAGAATAAAATCACTCAAATATAGCGTAGTAAAATTGACAAATATTACTAACTAGATCTCCAGATGCGATGGTTGGCATATAAGTTGAATAAATATCAGTAACTATAATAATAATAATTTCGATCAGACAGGCATCTGCCACATAACCCCCCGACATAACAAATGTCAATAAGAAAGATAGCAGAAGAGAAGAGAAAGGGTTGGAGAAGATCGCAAAGTACAAAGACTTTCAAATAGAAAGAACTATTCACTCTGTGGAAAAAGAAAGCAAAAATAGTCCTAATAGTAATGGGCCCCTTGGGTGCAATCCCAAAACATCTAGAGCACCACTGGAACACCAATGGCATTGACACAATCCCCATCAGTCAATCACAAAAGGCAACTTTATGCAAAACAGCTTACATCCTGCAACACCTTTAACACCATCAAACAACAATATCTGTCTAGCCTAAGTCCTTGGGAAGGACTTGGTAGGTGGAGAAAAATACCAGATCCAGTCTGAACATCTGGCTGACTTTGCGATGGACCATAATAGTCATAATAAAAGTTCTACCAAGGTTTTGGAAGTCTCACTTGAGAACTTGCTGTAGGAGATGAGAAGGCTGAGCTGGAAGGTGGAGTTAAATGCATCATCAGTTTGGAACCAATGCACAGCCACAAGAGACCCAAATTCAGCTCTCCCATGAACTCTGTTGACCCTTATCTAGCTCCAATTTACCCTTGACCTTTAGTAGCTCAGATTCTTGCATATAAGTAACAATAAGAAACTCTTCATTACTTTGAACTCAGCAAGCTTGCCAAAATGTTGATGATAGCCAGCAGAAGAGACAGTGGTGTCCAAAACCAGAAGAAGGAGTTGGAAATTTTGAAGACGAGAAGCAACTAATAATTAAATGCAGTCTAGTTTTTCAGGGTTGATCTGCAAGATTGCCCTCTGGAGAATGATTTCAGAAACATTGAAGATCAGGAGAAGTTGGTTTGACCTGTACACTTGGCAAAGTTATTTTGCCTTGTGATGTCAACTTCCTCTTTTCTTATTGTGGATGGACTAATGGTCTCATATTTCAGCTGGGAGGTGTAGCCAACAGACATAACAGAATAACAGAGTTGGAAGGGATCTTGGAGGTCTTCCAGTCCAACTCAAGAAGGAAACACTATATCATGTTCAGACAAATGATTGTCCAATCTCTTCTTAAAAACCTAACCACAACTTCTGGAAGGAAGCCATTCCACTGATTAATTGTTCTAACTATCGGGAAATTAAAGAGAATTAAATTCTAAATTCTAATCCTAAAGAAACCAATAGCTGTCCATTCTAATTCTAAAGAAACAAATAGCTGCCTCTTCTTTAAAAACTCCGCTATTGGAGCAGCTACAACTTCTGGAAGCAAGTAATTAATTGTTCTCACTGTCAGGAAATTTCTCCTTATTTCAAGGTTCTCTTCTTAATTAGTTTCTGTCCTTTGCTTCTTGCCCTGCCTTCAGATGCTTAGGAGAATAGATTGACCCCTTTCTTGTTGTGACAGCCTCACGAGTATTGGATACTGTATGTAATAGGTACGTAACTTGTAAGGTCAAGGTTGCTTTTGTGGAATATTTACACGATACAGGTAGCCCTCCCCTTATGACCATAACTGAGCCTGCAAGAAGAATGGATGGGCTAAAACAGAAGTCTCCAAACTGGGTGATTTTAAGACTTGTGGACTTCAACTCCTAGAATTCCTCAGCCAGCCAATTCTTTAAGTCCACAAGACTTAAAGTTAGTGGCGGGATTCAAAAATTTTTTTACTACTGGTTCTGTGAGCATGGGTGGGTGTGGCGGGGAAGGATACTGTAAAAAAATCTCCATTTCCACCCCACTCCAGGGGAAAGTTACTGCAAAATCCCCTCCCCCACCTCATTAACCTGCTTTCCAGCTCCATTCTCCTGTGCAGGGCAACCAAAGAAGACCCAGATGATCAGCTGGGATTCAATGGGAGGCAGAGAAGAGATGGGGGCCAGGCCAGTCCGAGTCGGTATTTGCCAGTTCTCCAAATTACTCAAAATTTCCACTACCGGTTCTCCAGAACTGGTCAGAACCTGCTGAATGCCACCTCTGCTTAAAAGTCACCCAGTTTGGAGACCCCTGAGCTAAGAGAACATCACTGAATCAGAAGACCCTCATGAAAATGCCCATGTCTCAGAAGAGGCTGAAATGTAGGACTTTTCGCCACCTAAGCCGACTACTACCAGTCCTGTTCTCAGCTCTAACCAGCCTCCAAGAAAAGCAAATCTCGGCTTATATCAAACTTGGGAATTGATCTGGTTCTCCTGCAACCTGCCAAGGGTGATTTAATGTCAAGAGATGGCTGACTTTAATCTCAAGACTCAGGAGAAACAGTCCAAGTTCTTTGGCTGAGTTCAAAGTCGAGCTGCTGCCAAGTTTTGTCCAAAGGCTCACAATACTTTTCCTTTGTTTTCTTTTTCTTCGCAACCTTCCCCTGATCCAGCAGGACAGCTGCAAAAGGCAGAATTAAGTTAGCAGGTCCATGAGAATTGCTTTTTTTTTTCTTTTCTTTTTTTACCCAGGGAGAAATAATTCCTACTCTCTCAGCATAGCAATCTGCAGGCGCCTGGATCAGCCAACTGCTGAATTTTTCTCCCATTAAAGGCAGCTAATTGCAAACATGTGGCATTCAACAGCAGCATACCTGAGCACAAAGCAACATCAAGGTGTATTTCAAGGAAGCAGGGATTAAAAAAAAAAACCCATCACCAAATATATAAAATAAAAAGGGCTGGCTTTCTGCATCTGAGTCCAGAATACAAAACACGTCCTCTGGTGGCAGGTTTTATAAATCTGGAGGAGATGGTGTGCCCCCATATGCACAGGCACACAAACACACACACAAACACACACACACACAAATGCCGTAGGTTTGTTCACATAGACTATTGTGTGAAGCCCACATTGTTTTAATGGACTCACCATCTTCCCCTTCCTCATTTCCTTCCATTCTTCCACTCCTCCCTTCCGTCCTCTCATCCACGCTCAAAATTTTTCTTTCAATTTCCATAGTTATCTCTCCCTCCCTCCTCCCTTCCTTCTCCCTCCATGCTTTCCAATCTCCTCCCTCCCTCCTCCTCCCTCCCTCCTTGCTCCCTCCCTTCCTCATCCATCCATCCTTCTTTCGATTCTCCTTCCTTCCCCATCTTTCTTTCCTTCCTCCCTCCCTCCTCCTCCCTCTCTTCCTCCCTCCCTCCCTCCTCCTTCCTCTCTTCCTCCCTCTCTCCCTTTTCCTTCCTCCTCCTCTTCCTCATCCACCCACCCTTCTTTCCATTTGCCTTCCTTCCTTCTTAATGCTTCATTCCAATCTTTTCCCTTCCTCCCTCCTCCTCCCTCCCTCTCCCTTCCTCTCTTCCTTCCTCATCCATCTGTCCTTCTTTCCATTCTCCTTCCTTCCTTTTTTTCCTACTTTCCAATATCCTTTTTCCTCCTCCTCCCTCCTTTCCTCATCCACCCATTCTTCTTTCTATTCTCCTTCCTTCTTTCCTTCCTTCCCATTCTCCTTCTTTCCTTCCATTTTTGTCATTTGCATATTACAGCAAAATGAAAAAAGAAGAAAATTTGTTTTTTTTTTTAAAAAAAGGGGGGGGGCTGCAAACATAAGCACTGCACAACACCTAGTCTTCTCACATCGTGAGATACAGAGATACAGAGAGGTTGAGACATTTTTATTTATTATCTATTATGCTTTTCATTGCTCTCTGTACCCAACCCTGCTAGGCGAATACTTCAGCCAAGATAGAAGCATATAAATATATGAAAGCAATAAATAAGAATATAGACATTCCCAGAGATAGAAAGAAAGCTTTTCCCACAATAATGTCAGAACTTCCTTGGAAGAACTGAAAATGGAAAGAGAGACAATCAAACTATTTCCAGTTTTGTAATAGTGGTGAATACCTGTAGCTCAGGTGTAGGATGAGCACAGAGGTTCGTTCTCTGAGCTTGTGGGTTGGTTTTAGAATGTTTTGTTACCTGGCTGGGTAACATCTTCAGCGGAGTTTAGAGGATGTCAGTGTCCATGTTCTTATGGTTATAAGGGCTTTGTGTGGTCAATGGATCTTGTGTTGAGGAGGTCTTGTGATGGATCAGGTGTGGGTCACATCAATTGATTTGACCCATCTGACACCTGACTGATCACTGACACTCAACCAACACACATAACCCCTCCCAACCAGCACTTCACCTCCCAATGACCCTCACCTGACATGACTTCGCCATCACAAGACCTTCACTTGACCTGACCCACACCTGGCCCATCACAAGATCCTCATCTGATGTGACCCTTTCCTGACCCCTCACAAAAACCCATCACCAGACCCATTAGATAGATAGATAGATAGATAGATAGATAGATAGATAGATAAATAGATAGATAGAATTTGTTATTGGCTCAGTGTGGTTGGACACACAAGGAATTTATCTTGGTGCAAATGCTCTCAGTGTACATAAAAGAAAAGATACATTCAACAACATTCAAGAATCATCAGGAACAACAGTTAATAATAATCATAGGGTACAATAAGCAATCAAATGATACTAGGAAATTGTAAGGATACAAACGACAAAGTTACAGTTGTACAGTCACAAGTGGGAGGGGATGGGTGATAAGGAGTGATGAGAAGATTCATAGTAATAGTAGTGCAGACTTTGTAAATAGTTGGACAGTGTTGAAGGAATTATTTGTTTAGCAGAATGATGGTGTTTAGGGAAAAAACTGTCCTTGTGTATAGTTGTTCTGGTGTGCAGGGCTCTACAGCGTCGTTTTGAGGGAAGGAGTTGAAACAGTTTATATCTGGAATGTGAGGGGTCTGTAGATATTTTCACAGCCCTCTTTTTGACTTGTGCAGAATACAGGTCCTCCATGGAAGGCAGGTTGGTAGCCATTGTTTTTTTCTGCAGTCCCAATTCTCCTTTGGAGTCTGTGTCTGTCCTGTTGGGTTGCAGAACCAAACCAGACAGTTATAGAGACAGTTATAGATGACAGACTCCATCCTTCCTCTGTAGAACTGGATCAGCAGCTCCTTGGGCAGTTTGAGCTTTCTGAGTTGGGGCAGAAAGAACAGTCTTTGTTGTGTTTTTTTGATGACGTTTTTGATGTTAAGTGTCCATTTTAGGTCTTGTGATATGATAGAACCTAGAAATTTGAAGGACTCTATTGTTGATACCATGCTGCCTAGTATTGTAAGAGGTGGTAGTATGGGATGGTTTCTCCTAAAGTCTACCACTAGACCCATTCCTGACTCCTCACAAGATCCATCACAAGACCGTCACTTGTCCTGACCTACATCTGGCCCATCTCAAGACCCATCTCAAGATCCATCACAAGACCCACACCTGACACGACCCATTCCTGACCTCTCATGAGATCCATTACAAAACCCTCAATCAGATGTGATCCTCCCACCACAAGATCTACTGAGCATATGAAGTTCTGATAAGCAGAAGAACACCAAGATTGACATTCCCTAACTTTTGCAGAAGATGTAACCAACCCACAAGTTGGGAGAATGAACCTTCACCCTCACCTCTATTTCTACTTTCCCAGGGACAGGGAAGTCCTGGTTGCAGTGATGTGACAAAGTCTCAAGAAAACAACAACCTCATCTGCCAATTCCTCCATTAACCAGGGTTTACAAGAATTTAGGATCTCCAAAATACAAGTCATAAACTGGGAGTACTATCTCCAGGAGAAAAGGCAGTACCAAAATGTAGAGAAGTTGGTTTGATTTACATTTCAACAACCAACTCTACCTTTCTAACATGTTTCATGGTTTATATCTGTCTCCATTGATGGTGATTCCATGGAGAGGCCCATGGACTTTTGTGATATATATATTTTTTTTGCAGTGGTGTGGGGCAGAGGTGGTGTTCAGCAGGTTCTGACCAGTTCTAGAGAATCGGTAGCAGAAATTTTAAGTAGTTCGGAGAACCAGCAAATACCACCTCTGACTGCCCCTGCCCCCATCAATTCTCCACCTCCGGAGTCCCAGCTGATTGGCTGGGTCTTCTTTGGTTGCCCTGCACAGGAAAACAGAGCTGGAAAGCAGGTTAGTGGGTTGGGGAGGGAATGGAGATTTTACAGTATCCTTCCGCTGCCATCCCCCCTAAGCCATGCCCACAGAACTGATAGTAAAAAAAAAATTTGAATCCCACCACTGGTGTGGGGGGTATATTTAATAATTTTATTGCCCAAACTATTAATATTATAGGATGCCTCTCTTAAGATAAGGCAATTTACTGAAATTTGGTCATTTTAAGAGAGGTGGACTTAAACTCCCAGAATTCCCCAGCCAGCGTTGCTCATGAATCATAGAATCATAGGCCCCAAAGGGACCTTGGAGGTCTTCTAGCCCAACCCCCACCCAAGGCAAGAGACTTTATACCAGGGGTGTCAAACTTGCGTTGTCACATCATTGTCACCTGACATATTGTGACGTTTCCCCCCTTCACTAAACCGGGGGAAAGCACAGCCAGCATATGACAGATCCAGCCCATGGGTGAGTTTGACACCCCTGATTTATACCATCCTGGACAAATAGCTGTTTGTTTGTTTGTTTGTTTGTTTGTTTATTTATTTATTTATTTATTTATTTATTTATTTATTTATTTATTTAACAACTGCTTACAAGATAATAGGTATAAGTAAAAACATAGTTATGAATACATGGATACATATAAGAAAAATAAAATATATATATAAAAGAAAGAATAGGACAGGGACGGTAGGCACGTTGGTGCGCTTATGCACGCCTCCTACAGGCCTCTTAGGAAAGGGGTGAGGTCAATAGTAGACAGTCTAAGGTTAAAGTTTTTGGGGTTTGGGGAAGAAACCACAGAGTCAGGTAGGGTATTCCAGTCATTGACCACTCTATTGCTGAAGTTGTGTTTCCTGCAATCAAGTTTGTATCTATTGTTTGCTCCTGTGTTGTTATTGTTGAAGCTGAAGTATTCATTGACAGGTAGGATATTGAAATGTATGATTTTATATGCCATAATTATAATATATATATAATATATATTATAATATTAATGTTGTATATGTATGTATGTATGTATGTATGTATGTACATGTATGGTATTCAGTTTTGTTCGGGTATTTTCCCACATCATTATAGTTGTGCTTTTAAAGTTGTAGCAACATTTCAGCAGAATCTCATCTACCATCATCAGGCTTCTGTACTGTGTTTGTCTGTGTTCATCGAACACAATACAGAAGCCTGATGATGGCAGATGAGATTCTGCTGAAATGTTGCTACAACTTTAAAAGCACAACTATAATGACATGGGAAAATACCCGAACAAAGCTGAATACCATACTTGTAAGTACCCGCAAAAACTTAAGAATATATATAGCTGGAACACACTTCCTCACTAGTCCAACACATGGAAGCCACAGGTCATAGCATCAACTCCAATGGCACCAAAACACTAGCCACTATAGAAAACCCCAGCCACAGAATCATCAGAGAAGCCATAGAGATTGAAAAAAGACCAGAAACCATGAACAGAAGAGATGATTCCACCAGGCTGTCAATCATTTGGAAGCCTGCACTCACAAACAAAAAAAATCTCCACACCACAAGCCAGGCAAATACCTGGGCACAAACAGATCCCCCCCTGATACCTCCAGCTCAAACACACCCCAACCAGGCACCCAGATGAAACCCAGCTTCCTAACGAATGATAGCCGTCCATTTACCCGAAGCCAAGCTGCATTAAAGGCCTTCAATAAAGTAACACAATGCTGCCAGCCAAACAACATACAAAAAGAGCCAAAAAAAAGACAGAAGATATCAGAAACACCAATCAAGCAGAACACAGCAAACTCCAAGTCCAATAAACACAGACCAAGACTCCCAACCAATCAGGAGGAAGAAAAAAACCATTCTGGCACAGCAATAGGCTGCCCCAAATTTAAATCTGAAACCACTGTAAAAGTCTGACTCACAGACGAACACTATACAGAAGCCTGATGATGGCATATGAGATTTTGCTGAAATGTTGCTACAACTTTAAAAGCACAACTACTATGACGTGGGAAAATACCCAAACATATGAATGCCATACATGTAAGTACCCGCGAAAACTTAAGAATATGTATGTATGTATGTATGTATGTATGTATGTATGTATGTTTTCTGAGGATCTCACAGGTATTTGTGTGTGGATCTTTGGTTATTTGGGTTTTCTCTCGAATAAAAGATTGGCTGTCCAATCTTCTCTTGAAATCCTTCAGTGATGAAGCACCCACAACAATTCACCCACTACAATGACACAAACAGTACTGCTATTGTTCCCTTCCAGAATCTTCCGAGTGGGAGGATAAGTACATACAACGAAACAGATGTTGCTCGCTCTTTTAATCAGAATTCCCCCCCTCTCAACTTCTCATTCTAGCAAAGACTTGACGATTTCTTGCAAGCTTATTGCAAAGTTTTTTAACCAGAACCAGCGGAGCTGTGCTTCCAAATTCATGAAGTGCTGCCCTCTGCTGTATTCAGCTGCTGTCTAGAAATAGATATTTTTTGGGGAGGTGGGATATGGTACACAGAATACTGCTGGTAAAATGCTGCCTGCAGAAAAGAACTGCACAGAAACATGCATGAATCTTTTGGGCAGGTTAGAAAGAAAGACAGCACATTTTGCTAACTGATCCAGAAATGATAGTTGTGGAAAAATATGCCTGATAATTATCTAGAGAGCATACTTTTGAAAATTGGTTAGGAGAACAAAACAGAGAACAACACTGATGATGTTCCCTAGTTAGGTCATGAAACATCTGCAAGGAAGTAACCAAGCTCAGAGAGCACCAAAGACCTCACAGTTTAACCTTGAACTCCAAATACTCTCTTTTCTTTGGGACGATATCTATGAAAAGTGGCATTTCGGTTTTCCAAAAGGGCAAATGAACTTCCTTGGTTTTTTTTTTCCCATGAAAACACTTTGCTTCTAATCTAAGAAGTTTCAGTTCTTCTTCTTGGATAAGCAGCAGAACGTTTTTCAAGGAAAAAAATAAGGCCTTTTGGAGAAAAAAGCACCTTTGGGATAACCAAGACTTGGAAGATTGAGAATCTTCATAAACAAGGACAATAGACTAATGGAGTTGAAAGGGGCCTTGGGGGACTTCTAGTCTGACCACCTGCTCAGGAAGGAAACTATGTACCATCTCAAATAAATGGTTGTCCAATCTCTTCTTGAAGATCTCCAGTAATGGAGAACTCCAACTTCTGGAGGCAATTTTTTCCACATATTAATAGTACTCATTGTCAGGAAGTTCTTCCTTAGTTCTAGATTGCTTCTCTCCTTGATTAATTTCCATCCATGGCATCTTGTCCTGCCTTCAGGTATTTTGGAGAAGAGGTTGAAATCCCTCTGCCTTCCTCAAGAGAGGCAGAGTTTTTTATGCCTAATGAAGGATGTTGTTCTTGTTGGTTGCAAAGTTGTGTCCAACCCATTGCAACCCCGTGGACAACATTCCTCCAGGCATTCCTGTCCTCTACCATCTTCTGGAGTTCACTTAAGCTCACACCAACTGTTTCAATGACTCCATCCAGCCACCACCTTCTCTGCCGTCCCCTTCTTCTTCTATTACCCTCAATCTTTCCCAGCATTAGGCTCTTCTCCAGTGAGTCCTTCCTTCCTTCTCATTAGGTGGCCAAAGTATTTGAGTTTCATCTTCAGGATCTCACCTTCTAAAGAGCAGTCAGGGTTGATCTCCTCTAGGACTGATCGATTGGATCACCTTGTAGTCCAAGGGACTCACAGTACCATAGTTCAAAGGCCTCCATTCTTTGGCGCTCAGCCTTCCTTATGGTCCAACTTTCACAGCCATGCATGACAACTGGGAAAAGCAGTTTAATCAGGGAAGGGTCCCAAATCGCTTTTGGAAATGTCATCTGGAGAGAAAGAGAGAAGGGATGCCATCTCTGCCCAACCAACCCTGCACAGACATGACTTCAAGGAGGCAATGCAGATGGGTGACTTTGTGCTAATGAAGCCCCTTCCAAATGAGTCCTCCATACCCCTGAGATCTCTCCCTCTCCTGCCTGTGGATTCATGTCTTCTCCATTTGACATCATCGAGAAGAGTGCCTTAAAAGGCTGAGCCGAATGACTTCCCTGCAAATGAATCTGCTTTCTTTCTCCTCATTATTTATTGTGCACATTAGCATAGGGTCTCCCTAAAAGCTTATTTTTTGCCCTACTGAGATCCTCTGAGTTAATTATCCAAAGAGCAACAGGGGAAACAAAACAACAACAACAGATGAGAGAGACAGAGACAGAGACAGAGACAAACATGAAGTGGTGTTATGAAGTGGAAAGTGAAAATGTAACAGACATATAACAGATGGAAGGGACTTCAGAAGACTTCTAGTCCAATCCCCTGTTCAGGCAGGAAAACATCTATATCGTTCCAGACATATGCCTGTCCAGTCTCTTCTTCCCCACAGGCTTGCGGCTTCTTCTGGAACTTTCCACAGCCTCGAAGGCCTGCTGAGACCAGAATTTTAGTTCTGCCATTTCAAGAAATTTACCTTTGAACCCATCATCAAACTCATCAGATTCCTGATCAACCGTGTCCTCTCTAGAAACAGGTGGGTTTGGAGGTTAAATTGTAGGCTGAACAACTAAAGGAAGTAGGTATGTCTCATTTAATGAAGAGAAGACCTAAGACAGACATGGAAGTGTCTTCCAATTCTTGAAGGTCTGTCACAGGGAAGAGGGGGTTGGACTAGATGATCTACAAGGTTCTATTCTATTCTATTCTATTCTATTCTATTCTATTCTATTCTATTCTATTCTATTCTATTCTATTCTATTCTATTCCATTCTATATTTTCTACTCTACTCTACTCTACTCTACTCTACTCTACTCTACTCTACTCTACTCTACTCTACTCTACTCTACCTTGCTCTAATTTTGTTCTGTTATATTTCTATTTCTATTATTTCTACTCTATGGTATTCTCTATTCCATTCTCTATTCCACTCATTACTCCTACTCCTACTCCTACTCCTGCTCTCTTCTCTTCTCTTCTCTTCTCTTCTCTTCTCTTCTCTTCTCTTCTCTTCTCTTCTCTTCTCTTCTCTTCTCTTCTCTCCTATCCTATCCTATCCTATCCTATCCTATCCTATCCTATCCTATTCTTCTTCCTCATTCTATCCTATCCCATCCCATCCCATCCCATCCCATCCCATCCCATCCCATCCCATCCCATCCCATCCTATCCTATCCTATCCTATCCTATCCTATCCTATCCTATCCTATCCTATCCTTCTTCCTCATTCCATTCCATTCTTCTCCATAGTACCCAAAAGCAGGACAAGAAGCAATGAATGGAACCTCTTCAGCAGGAGTTCCAACATGGAAATGAGGAGGAATTTCCTGGAATGACTAATCAATACAAACAGCTTGCCTCTTAGCGTTGTGAATGCTCCATCAATGGAAATTTTTTTTAAAAAAAGGACAACCATTTGTCCGGGGCTGGTAATAAGGACTCCTGTCATGAGCAAGTGTTGAATTAGAAGGCATCCAAGGTCTCTTCCAGTCTTATGATTCTACATAGGTTGTACGTGCTCCTCAATCTCATGGTGTCAAGACTGAGTAGCAAGGAAAACATTTGCACCAGGGTGACTAATGCATCAAGGGCTCCCCTTTCTGGACCATTCAGAAGTAGCAGTATTGATTTATTCCTGGTCCCCTCCCCTCCAGCCCTGTAGGCCACTGCTTAGCCCAGATCTACCTTTGAACACAGTCAAACGTCGCAATTGATGTAAAATGAGGTGGCTGGGCTGCTGTCCAGGGTTGGATGCAAGGATGGGTTGGATGCCTGCCATAAGAGATTGGCACGATCTACCAGATGCCAGTCATAAGTCAAGGTGTTGGCGTTGACTTTCAAAGCCTCCAAACTCCTTAAGAGTTAGCTGATCTGAGGGAAGGTGCCTCCATCCGTGAGTTTGCCCAGACTGGAGGGTCTCTTTTGAAGACAGCCCAACCCAAGAACCTTGGTTATTGAGTGTGTTGAAGGCAGTGGTTGTTTTCTACTGGTTTGGCCCGGTTCTGCAGAGCTGGTAGCACCGATGAGCAGTGGAGACTGAACCAGTTATCTCCACTGCTCTGCTGTTGGGCCCACCTGCCCACTCAGGCTCCCATATACTCATCTTTATCCCTTCCTTTTGAAGCACAGCTGCTTGGCTCAGCACAGAAGAGTGGCACAAGGCAGCTGCTGAAGTGACAGGGAGAGTGCAAGCTTGCAGGAGGTGAGTTGGAACGCCTTTCTACCTGCACGAACACCTCTGCCCCTGTGCAAATGCACATCTGGCGCATGTGCTCACACAAACTGTATGCACGTGCACAAAGTGTGCCCACCAAGCCATGCCCACTGAACCGGTGGTAAAATCTTTGAATCCCACCACTGGTTGAAGGGGGTTCTCCTCTTGTGAGGTATCCAGGCTTAGGGATCATCGTCTCAGAAAAGGACCTTACACCCCCACTTTCCCCAGAGTTACAAAATGGAAGGAAACACAGGGAGTCCTTGACTTACACTGATGATACAATGGTGCCAAAAAAAGTGACCGAAGATGTTGTAACTATGTATCATTCATGTGTTTGCAACTATGTATCATTGCAACTATGTATCATTCAAGCGTTTGCAACATTGTATCATTCGCGTGTAATCATTAACTTCTGTCTCTTCAGTGACCTTTGCAAGGCACGTACAAGAGACAAGGAGCTAGACGTTTTGTTAATAAGCTTATCCACACTGTAAATAATCTGTCCAGTATGCAGCTTTGTAAACATGCACATCCTGATGAGATTACCATGTTTGACTTGAGCTTTGATTAAATCATTTTCTTGTAAAAAAGCACAATAAAAGAGCGTGTGCCAAGACATTCGGGGCGCTCTCATCAAGAGGAAACTTCGCTTCCTGTCGTTTCTCTTCCCTTCGCTCCCTTTCATGAGCCGCCCATCAGATGCGGGATGGCAGATACCGCACGAAGGAGCATTTTGTACCCTTATGACCGTTGCAGCCTCTCCCTGGTCACATGATCAAAATTCAGATGCTTGGCAACTGACTCACATTTATGATTGTCACCCGGGGTCATGTGATGTCATGTTTTGCGACCTTTGGAGAGGCAAAGTCAACTGGGGGAAGCCAGACTCACTTAACAACCATTTTACTGACTTCACAATGGCAGGGATTCCCTTAACCACCATGGTGAGAAAGGTTGTAAAATGGGACAAAACTCACTTAACAACTGTCTCACCTAGCCACAGAAATGGGCTTGATTGCAGTCGTAAGTCAAGGACTACCCACCACTCTCTTTTTTATTTCTCTCTGTCTCTGTCTCTCTCTTTTTTTTCTCTCTCTCTCTCTCTGTCTCTCTTTCTCTGTCTCTGTCTCTCTCTCTGTCTGTCTGTGTGTCTCTCTCTGTCTCTCTCTTTCTCTGTCTCTCTCTCTTTCTCTCTCTCTCTTTTCTCTCTCTCTGTCTCTCTTTCTCTCTCTCTGTCTCTCTCTTTCTTTCCTTCTCTCTCTGTCTCTGTCTCTCTCTTTCTCTCTCTTTCTCTTTCTCTCTCTCTCTCTCTGTCTGTGTGTCTCTTTCTGTCTGTCTCTTTCTCTTTCTTTGTCTCTCTCTCTCTTTCTCTCTCTCTCTCTCTCTCTCCACCCTCTCTCTGTCTGTGTGTCTCTCTCTGTCTGTCTCTGTCTCTCTCTCTCTTTCTCTCTCTCTGTCTCTCTCTCTCTCTGTCTTGCCCCCCTCCCTCCCTCTTTCCTCCCCCCCTCTCTCTCCTTTGCTAAGCTTTTAGCTGTTAAACTTGTTTTAATTTTTTTATGGTAACTCCCTTGATTTTTATTATTCAGCTTTATATTCTGAATTTTGTTTTATTGTTATAAGTTGCCGCGTGTGCTTATATAAGCAAAAAGAGAAGGCATAAAGTTAACACTCCCAATGCTATATAATACATGGCTCAGAGCTTCAAGGTGGAGTAAGACGAAGGAAATCTTAAAATAAGGAATATCAGTTTGACATCTTTTTTTTTTTTAATCAACCAAGTTCTCTTTATAAACTTCTTCCACCCCGATGCATTTTTCCCCTTTCTTTATTAATGCAGAATTGCCACTGAAAAATCCTTTTTGAGATGCAAAACATGGCTTTGAGGAAAATGTCAGAACTGATTCCTCACAAACAGTAGGAAACTCTGGAGGCATAAATTTATGGCGAGATGCACCATTGTCGTTTGAAAACATGCCAAGTGGGTGCAGATCTAGACAATCTTTGGGCTTCTGCAGAGGCAGACATATAGCCTGGGGACCCCAACTTGTTCTCTCTTGATGGAAGAGAAACACAGAAAGCTCTTGGCCCAAAGTGGAACTATTGATCTTTAAGTTGGTCGGCAAAGAACATTATTTTTCAGCTTGAAAAATACCTGCCAATGAGTTTGCCACAATAAAAGAGAAAAGTTTGGAGCTCCCTGGAAGCCTGGCACTCAAACAAATCAGCCATCGACAGGCAGAGGGAGATAAACAACATCTACACACCATTTCAAAAAGCTAAAATCAAATCAAAAGCCAACCAAAACCTAAAAGACCACAACGCTTCCTCAGCAGCAATCAACCTCCAGATAAGCAGAGATGGACACCAAGAACAAGAATTAAACAATACCCCAATGAAGGAATTACAAGTTACTAACAGTAAATTACAGTCCCATCAAAGCACCACTAAGAATAGTGGCATAGAATCAAGAGCACATGAAGTATTAGTAATGCTTAATAAAGCCCTAATAAGGCCACACCTGGAATACTGCAACAAGTTTTGGTCACCATACTACAAAAAAGATGTTGAGATTTTGGAAAAACTTCAGAAGAGCAACTAAGATGATGAAAGGCCTGGAGACTAAAATATACAAAGAACGGTTGCAGGATTTGGGGTTCGCTAGTCTGGAGAAAAAAAGAATTAGCAGTGACATGATAGCAGCATTCCAGTATTTGGGAGGTTGCCACAAAAAGGAAGTGATCAACCTATTCACCAAAGCACCAGAAGACAAGACAAGAAGCAATGGATGGAAACTAATCAAGGAAAGAAGCAACCTGGAATTAAGGAGAAACTACTTAACAGTGAGGACAATTAACCAGTGGAACAGCTTGCCCCCAGAAGTTGTGTGTGTTCCATCAGTAAAGATTTTTAAGAAGAGACTAGACAGTCATATGTCTGAAATAGTATAGGTTCTTCTGCTTGAGCAGGGAGTTGGACTAGAAGACCTCCAAAGCCCCTTCCAGCTCTGCTTCTGTTCTGTTCTGTTCTGTTACATTCCATTCCATACCATTCTATACCATTCTATATCATTCTGCTCTGTTCCATTCCGTTCTGTTCCATTCCGTTCCGTTCCATTCCATTCCATTCCATTCCATTCCATTCCATTCCATTCCATTCCATTCTATTCTATTCTATTCTATTCTATTCTATTCTATTCTATTATTCCCACCAACAGGGCAAGCCACTTATATAGAAACAGAGAGCAAACCTCACCTCCTCCTAGCACTGATGTTGTTATCTAGGTGGGTCATGAGTATTCTTGATGGTTCCTTGATTGGGTTGTGTTTTCATGATTGGCTCAAAACCATCTGGGTGAGCCAATCACCAGGGGACAGTGAATTCCAGTCCTGCCTTAGGTGTGAAAGCCAACTGGGTGGTTTTGGGCTAATCCCTCTCTTTCCTTCAGCCCAACCAACCTCACAGGGTGGTTGTTGTGGGAAAATAGGATGGAGTAGGATGATTTGTTGTGTCCACCTTGATTTTTTTCAAAAATAGAGACCAATCAAAGGCAGGATTAAAAAAAATAAATACAAACAAATAATACAATATTTTTTTTCCTGATGTTACAGGCTTAACGGGGACTCAGTACAGCTTTGAGCTGAGTTGAATTATTCCCAAATGGTTTGTAATCCAGAAAAACTAGAGAGCCGAAGAGTAATTTCTGTCCTTACAATGTGATGTTTTTGGTTTTTTTTAAATCTGTGGGCTGTAACTATAAGCAACCGATACCAAAGAGCAAAGTATTAGAAGGAAACAGAAAGAAACATGTTATAGCATCGCTCTGATGTTTAGTATTGTGCTGTTTTAACCTGGACATGGCGTTGAACAAGGAGTCTTTTCCAAGAAAACTCTGATGATTCCCTCCCCAATCTATGTTGGCACAGTTAATTTAAGTGTAATTTATTTAGAAGTGAAGTGCTAGTGTCTCATACAAGACACAACTCTTTCGTACAATGTCCTTAATCAATTCAATAGAAGCAATCAATGGGCTATTGACAAGTTCTCCATCTTTTATTCTCCGCATGTCATATCAGTTAGTGCCTAACTCATCAGAAAGAGTTTCCAACAATTGACCACAAATTGATGTCTTTTCATTATTATTCCTCACCCTCCACCTCTTCCTCCTCCTCTTCCCCTCTTCCTTCTCTTACTCCTCTTTTCCTGTTTCTTCTCCTCTATTCCTCTTCTTCCTGCTCTTCCACTCTTCCTCCTCCACCCCTCTTCCTCCTCCCCCCCAGCACTGATGAAGTTACTTAATTGGGTAATGAAACATCTGCAAGAAAACCACCAAGCTCATAGAGCACCAAAAACTCTAGTTATCCTCCTTCTCCACTTCTCCTTCCACCTCCGCCCTCCTGTTCCTGAATAAAACACAATGGATGTGAGAGATCCAACATAGAACTAAGGAGAAAGTTTTTGACAGCGAGAACCATTACTCAATGGAATGAGTTGCCTCTAGAAATTGTGAGTGCTCCAACAACACTGGAGCTTTTAAAGAAGAGATTGGACAGCCGTTGGTCTGGAAGGGTGTAGGGTTTCCTGCTTGTGCAGTGGATTGGACTAGAAGACCTCCAAGGTCCTTTCCAACTATGTTATTTTGGAAGTTGCATTCAAACCAGACACACCTCTTACCCCTTCTGTTGTAAACTGGGCATCCTCCTTTCGATGTGGGTCAGTCTATTAACATCTCAACCCCCCCCTCCAAAAAATGTGGGTCTGTCTATTAACATCTCAACCCCGCCCCCCAAAAAATATATCTTAAGGCTCACAAATCTGACAGTGGGAGGACTCCGAGCTTTGTCAGCTACCTGCGTTCAGCTCCTTTCCCTGATTCCCCAAGTCAAGATAAGACTGCCAACTTCTCAGGCAAAGATATGGATTTCCCTATCTTCATTCCATTAACTTTCTAAGCAGATATGAAATACAGGTGTCCCCTCTGTTTCAATTAGACCGTATCAGAAATCTCTCCGAAGAAATCTCATATAGATCTGTGTAACGTTGCAAGTTCAACAGTCTGGAAAACGCTGTCTCACCAGCAATTAACAATATTATTGCAGATTCCTTCCCCTTCCTCCTCCTCCTCCTCCTCTTCCTCCTCCTCCTCCTCCTCCTCCCCTTTAAAGACCAATTCGTATGGATTTTTTTCTCTCCAACCACTGCGGTCCTTCAGATAGCAATTAATTTCCCGCATAAATGAAATACCTTTCATATTCCTTTAACCAGGACAGATTAAATTGACATCTAGGTGGCCCCGTTGACCGGCCTAACCTATCCTAAAGCTTTGCAGGAATTATTGGATTCTTTTTCTCCTCCTCCTCCTCCTCCTCCTCCTCCTCCTCCTCCTCCTCCTCCTCCTCCTCCTCCTCCTCCTCCTCCCATTTCCCCACCCTTCCAATTTCTTCTCGAAAATGGAAAGGGATTAAGCTCAGATTAGATTAGCGTTTTAATCAAAAAGTTTTTTTTAAAAGACGAATGGTTGATATTTTTGCGGGGATAAGACTCTGAAAGATTCTCACTTCCCTCCATCTCCAAAGGCAAAGAAGCATGAGCTTGAACTCAAGATGGTTTTGCATTTCTCATCTCTTCCCATCAATGATGAAAATAGCAACGCAACTGAGGAGGACAATTATCCATTAAGGTAAGTATGCCATAGAGTGGGACACCATCCAAATTATCCCCATGGTTACTACATAAGGCAAGGATTCACATTTCTACCCCTCCTCAGCAGCTAAGGGCTGATTGATTTCCATTTGCAGAACACCAGGTGAAGACACCTGGAAGGTAGCTGTAGGTAGTAACATAACCCATCAGGGCTGCTTCCAATGGTGTCAGCCTTCGCTTTCTGGTTTTCCTCCTCGGTGAACCCAACACAGGTTAGAATCACTTTAATGGCCTTTACTCTCTAGTTCAGGATAAGCAGGTGGCTGGCCTTCAGATGTTTTGGAGTCGCACTATTCAGTGTCATTGCAATTTTAAATGGTTACTGTGAACTTTTGTAAGTTGAGGACTTGCCTGTACAAACATTGCAAGGTGTTTGGTTTGGTGGCAGCAGTGCCTCAGATAGAAAGTCCCTACAGAGAGTGGTGAGGACAGCGGAGAAGATTATAGGAAGCTGGCTTCCCGTTATTCAGGATACTGATTATAAGCGCTGTGTATTTAAGAGCTCAAAATATTGTTAGAGACCCCCACACAGCAACTTCGTGCTCCGTTACTTCCCTCTGGAAGGGGATTTCGAAGTATTTCTAGAAGGACTACCAGATTCTTTAACAGCTTTGGACCCTATGCCATCCTTCTGGTAAATTCACGAGATTCATTTTTCTCGCCATGTAGATGTATAGATCCAAACTAGACTGTGTTGTTTCTCTCTGTCATATAATAGATGTGGGTATATACATAATTTTGTATTTTTATTTAGTCATGTTTATATAGGGTATATTGGAGGTAGTGACCCTTTGAGAGCTTTATGCAGTGAAATTTCATTTTAATGTATGCCTATTGGTGTACATTCAAAGTGACAATAAAGACCTGTTCTGTTCTGTCCTGTCCTGTCTTGTCCTGTGCTACGCTACGCTATGCTACGCTATATTACACTACTCTCTATTTTGTATCCTATCCTATCCTATCCTATCCACTAGTTTCCTATATGGTGCCGGATGCAATTCAAGGTATTGGTTACCCTCTATAAAATCCTTCATGTCATAGGGCCATATTATTTGTGAGACTGCCTGCCTCCAATTGGCATTCTTTGTCCGCCGAGATACAGCACACAGGGCACATTTTCATTTCCCTCTATGACACAATGTCACCAGGAGGTATAATCTCTAAGTTGTAGTGCCTGCTCCCTAGAACAATATTTGCTAAAATTCAGATAGCCCTGGCTCCGCTAGTATTCCCCAAGTTCCTGAAAATTCATTTTTTATTTTTTATTTTTTTGCCCTGGGCATTGAACTACAGTGTGATTAAACCCAGAAATGAAAGGATCTCGATGGGAATTTGCTGGAAGTAGATTCATTTATTCTGCTTTGGGTGTATGCGGTACTTTGGTCCCTGTATTTCTAACCATACGCAAGATAGGGGCAGTTTGTGAGCTAGATGAAGATGGGAATTAAGCCAAGTCAATCAATAAATCACTCAGTATAGAACTAAGGATAAATTTCCTGACAGGGAGAATAATTAACCAGAGGAATGGCTTGCCTTCAGAAGTTGTGGTTGCTTCATCACTGGAGGTTTTTAAGAAGAGACCGGAGGGCTATTTGTCTGAAATGGTATAGGTTCTCCTGCTGGAGAAAGGGGTTGGACCAGATGACCTCCAAGGACCCTTCCAACTCTGTCATCTGGTAATTAATCAGAGGGACAGTTTGCCTCCAGAACTTGTGGGTTTTCATCACTGGAGGTTTTGAACAAGGGACTGGACAGCCACTTGTCTGGAATGGTATAGAGGCTGGATTAGAAGAGAAGCAACCTAGAACTAAGGAGAAATGTCCTCACTATGAGAGCAAACAACCAATAGAACAGCTTGCCTTCAGAAGTTGTGGATGCTCCATCACTGGAGGCTTTTAAGAAGGGACTGGGCAATCATTGATCTGAAATGGTATAGAGTCTCCTGCTCAAGCAGGTAGTTGGACTAGAAGATCTCCAAGCTCTCTTCCACTAGTCTATGTTATATGACTAGAAGACCTCCAAGCTCCCTTCCAACTCTACCATTCTACATTCTATGAGTAGAAGACTTCCAAGCTCCCTTCCAACTCTATTAGTCTATGTTCTTTGACTAGAAGACCTCCAAGCTCCCTTCCAACTCTACCATTCTACATTCTATGAGTAGAAGACTTCCAAGCTCCCTTCCAACTCTATTAGTCTATGTTCTTTGACTAGAAGACCTCCAAGCTCCCTTCCAACTCTACCACTCTACATTCTATGAGTAGAAGACTTCCAAGCTCCCTTCCAACTCTACTAGTCTATGTTCTTTGACTAGAAGACCTCCAAACTCCCTTCCAACTCTACCATTCTATATTATATGAGTAGAAGACCTCCAAGCTCCCTTCCAACTCTACCATTCTACATTTTATGAGTAGAAGACTTCCAAGCTCCCTTACAACTCTACTAGTCTATGTTCTTTGACTAGAACAGCTCCAAGCTCCCTTCCAACTCTACCATTCTACATTATATGAGTAGAAGATTTCCAAGCTCCTTTACAACTCTACTAGTCTATGTTCTTTGACTAGAAGACCTCCAAACTCCCTTCCAACTCTACCATTCTACATTCTATGAATAGAAGACTTCCAAGTTCCCTTCCAACTCTACTAGTCTATGTTCTTTGACTAGAAGACTTCCAAACTCCCTTCCAACTCTACCATTCTACATTCTATGAGTAGAAGACTTCCAAGCTCCCTTCCAACTCTATTAGTCTATGTTCTTTGACTAGAAGACCTCCAAGCTCCCTTCCAACTCTACCATTCTACATTCTATGAGTAGAAGACTTCCAAGCTCCCTTCCAACTCTATTAGTCTATGTTCTTTGACTAGAAGACCTCCAAGCTCCCTTCCAACTCTACCACTCTACATTCTATGAGTAGAAGACTTCCAAGCTCCCTTCCAACTCTACTAGTCTATGTTCTTTGACTAGAAGACCTCCAAACTCCCTTCCAACTCTACCATTCTATATTATATGAGTAGAAGACCTCCAAGCTCCCTTCCAACTCTACCATTCTACATTTTATGAGTAGAAGACTTCCAAGCTCCCTTACAACTCTACTAGTCTATGTTCTTTGACTAGAACAGCTCCAAGCTCCCTTCCAACTCTACCATTCTACATTATATGAGTAGAAGATTTCCAAGCTCCTTTACAACTCTACTAGTCTATGTTCTTTGACTAGAAGACCTCCAAACTCCCTTCCAACTCTACCATTCTACATTCTATGAATAGAAGACTTCCAAGTTCCCTTCCAACTCTACTAATCTATGTTCTTTGACTAGAAGACTTCCAAACTCCCTTCCAACTCTACCATTCTACATTCTATGAGTAGAAGACTTCCAAGCTCCCTTCCAACTCTACCATTCTACGTTCTATGACTAGAAGACCCCCAAGCTCCCTTCCAACTCTACTATTCTATGTTCTACGAGTAGAAGACCTCCAAAATCCCTTCCCTTTGTTATTCTGTTATTCTACTACTCATTGCCCAGGGAATCTTATCTTTGATCCAATGCATCTGAAAATCAATTACAGCCAAAAACATGGCAAAAGAATATCCTAAGATCATAGGAGGCGGTAGAGAAATGAACATTTAGCAGAAAGGGTTCATCCCATGGGGCACAGTCACTGAGATCTGGGCAGCCTACAAGTTCCATATATTGTTATTATCTAGGGAATCATTTTACTAGCTTCCAGAAAAAGTTATGAAAACCAGGTAGGCTAGTATTATACACCCATTTCTGCTTCCCTCTTTTTAATATGTAAAATAATATTTAAAAAGCAATGAGATGTGATCAAAGGCTAGGTTTTCTTTCTTAAAAAAGTAGGAGCATCTCGGGAGAGTAGAAAAGCTTTTTAATTAATGAATTCTGGAGGAGGAGTGAGAAAAGAGCTAACTGATGGCATTCAGGTTGTTGTAATTATTAATTTCTTCAACAAAGTGATGCATCTCCAGGTGTGCTACCTACTGACTATGTCTTCCTTTCATGCTGACAGTGCCATCTCCTCTTTAGATGGAGGGAAGATGAATGGAATTAAAACAGACTGTGATTGCATGATGGGCAAGTTGAAGAACCGTTTGTAGAACTGTCAGTATAGAATATTCCCTCCTGTACAACATTTTCAATATTCGGAATCACCCAACAACTGATGTATCCTAATGGAAAGCAAATAATACCTGAAGCTGGGTGTCATCATCATCCAAAGAAAGAACACACCTACCCACACCAATAGGGCAAATCACTTGTATATAAATGCAGAGCAAGCCTCACTTCCTCTATAGCACTGATGAAGTTACTTGGTTGGGTAATGAAATGTCAGCAAGGAAAACTTCTACAGCGGCTCTCAGTCATTCAGGTCACGGTTGTCCCAAAGGTGCTTTTTCAAGAGGCAACTGGACTTTTGATTTTCCTTGAAGATGTTTCGCTTTAGAAAGATGTTCATTGCCTTTGAAAAAGCACGTTTGGGTCATCAAGAAAACAACTAAGCTCAGAGAACACCATCTATCTATCTATCATCTATCTGTCTGTCTGTCTGTCTGTCTATCCATCCATCCATCCATCCATCCATCCATCCATCCATCCATCCATCCATCTATCTATCCATCTCTGTCTGTATCTGTCTGTCTATGTCTATGTGTCCATCCATCCATCCATCTATCACTGTCTGTGTCTGTCTCTTTGTCCACCCATCAATCTGTCCATCGATCCATCCATCCATCCATCCATTTGGTTGGACAGACAGATAGATAAATAAATAGATAGGTGATAGATGATAGATAGATATTTATGATATGATATGATATGATATGATATGATATGATATGATATGATATGAATGGGACAGAAGCTTAACCAATTCAGGTCTCATCAATGAAAACATTCTTGCTTTTCATTTTCCCATTACAACTGTACTGTAGATAGCACTAGCACTTAAACTTATATACCACAGTGCTTTCCAGCCCCCTCTGAGCAGTTTACAGAGTCAGCCTCTTGCCCCCCAACAATCTGGCTCCTCATGTTACTCGCTTCAGAAGGATGGAAGTCTGACTCAACCTTGTCCATGTCAGGATCCAACTGCTGGTGGTCAGCAGAGTTCACCTGGAATACCACATTTTGACCACTGCACCATCACAGCGGATGCCAACTGTCCCTGTGTTACCCCTGCTTTTCACACACAAGTTTTTAAATGCCTTTCTTGGTTTCCATTTCTTGAAAACACCCGGGAATCAATGTTCATGTTGTTATACATAATGGCATATTTCCTGTAGCCTTCGGGCCATGTTCACCACGGCTATGCAATTCCTCTTAGGAACAGGGCTACAATGTTTTACCTTATGATGTGATTATTCAGTTTGCTGTAACTCCCTTGTCTCTTTTGAACAGATCTGGATGCCTTTGTCTTTCTCTACGCTACTAAAAGGAAAAAAAAAGGAAAAAAGAAAACAAAAACAAATGAGAGTTCCCAAATGAAGAAGAAGAAAAAAACATGCATATAATTTCTATATGTACAACAACATTTCCTAACTATGAGAATAATTAACCAGTGGAACTGCCTGCCTGCCTTCCACCGAGGACTGTATACTGCACAAGTCAAAAAGAAGGCTGTGAAAATATCTACAGACCCCTCACATCCTGGACATAAACTGTTTCAACTCCTTCCCTCAAAACAACACTATAGAGTACTGCACACCAGAACAACTAGACACAAGGACAGTTTTTCCCCGAAAGCCATCACTCTGCTAAACAAATAATTCCCTCAACACTGTTCAATTATTACAAAGTCTGCACTACTATTACTATTAATCTTCTCATCACTCCTGATCGCCCATCCCCTCCCATTTGTGACTGTATGACTGTAACTTGTTGCAGTATCCTTACGACTTATATTGACTGTTTCCTAGTATGATTTGTTGCTTATTTGTACCCTATGACTATTAATGGTATACCTTATGATTCTTGACTCTTGATTAATTTATCTTTTCTTTTTATGCACACTGAGAGCATTTGCACTGACAAATTCCTTGTGTGTCCAATCAGACTTGACCAATAAATAATTCTACTCTATTCCATTCCATTCCATATATTCTATTCTATTCTATTTTGTTCTGTTCTGTTCTGTTCTGTTCTGTTCTGTTCTGTTCTGTTCTGTTCTGTTCTGTTCTCTGTTCTCTGTTCTCTGTTCTCTGTTCTCTGTTCTCTGTTCTCTGTTCTCTGTTCTCTGTTCTCTGTTCTCTGTTCTCTGTTCTCTGTTCTCTATTTCATTCCATTCAATTCCATTCCATATTTTCTATTCTGTTCTGTTCTGTTCTGTTTTGTTCTATTCTATCTGCTTGTCTTCAGAGGTTGTGGGTGCTTCATTACTGGAAGCTTTCACAAAGAGACTGGATAACTATTTGTCTGATATTGTATAGGGCAGGGGTGGAATTCAAATTTTTTAACAACCAGTTCTGTGGGCGTGGCTTAGTTGGTGAGCGTGGCTTGGTGGTCATGTGACTGGCTAGGTGTGGCCAACTCAACATCACTCACATCGAGGCACGCATCTCCTCACCTGGCCTTCATGACTGTGGAGATGCTGCAACTGTCATAAGTGTGAAAAATGGTCATAAGTCACTTTTTTCAATGCCATTGTAACTTTGAATGGCCACTCCACACAAGCAAAGTACCAGCAAAGGAGGGGGGAAAGAGAAAGAGAGAGAGAGAGAGAGAGAGAGAGAGAGAGAGAGAGAGAGAGAGAGAGAGAAAGAAAGAAAGAAAGAAAGAAAGAAAGAAAGAAAGAAAGAAAGAAAGAAAGAGAGAGAAAGAGAAAGGGAGAGGAAGAAAGAAAGAAAGAAAGAAAGAAAGAAAGAAAGAAAGAAAGAAAGAAAGAAAGAACTAGAGACAGAAGAGAGAGAGAAAGGGAGAGGAAGAAAGAAAGAAAGAAAGAAAGAAAGAAAGAAAGAAAGAAAGAAAGAAAGAAAGAAAGAAAGAACTAGAGACAAAAGAGAGAGAGAAAGGGAGAGGAAGAAAGAAAGAAAGAAAGAAAGAAAGAAAGAAAGAAAGAAAGAAAGAAAGAAAGAAAGAAAGAAGAGAGAGAGAAAGGGAAAAAACTAGAGACAGAAGAAAGAAAGAAAGAAAGAAAGAAAGAAAGAAAGAAAGAAAGAAAGAAAGAAAGAAAGAAAGAAAGAAAAAACTAGAGACAGAAGAGAGAGAGAAAGGGAAAGGGAGAGGGAAAGAGAGAGTTTACTTTACTTCAATTTACTTTACTTTATTGTCCTCGCACCTTGTACAACAAAATTAAATGCCATCTTCAGTGTATATTATGACTATGAAAATAAACACAAACACACATCCTTCACATTCTATAACCATGTTGGCGAATCTATGACACACGTGCCGGAAGTAGCATGCAGGGCCATTTCCCCTGGCACATGAGAGAGCCCCGCTGTGCATGCGTGCCACCGCCCAACAGCTGATTGTCAGGTATCTGGTGTGCATGCAGAGGAGAACAGAGGGGAGTACGCGGGAGACGTGCGTGCATCCTTACACTGCATGTAAGGAGGGAATTGCATGTGCATGCACAAAGACACAGTGCACAAGGGGTGGAATCTTGTGCACATGCACAGATGCCCATGTGGATGCGAGGGGGGAATCGCATGCACATGCGCAGAGGTCAGTGGGCAGCACGCATTTCCTTCTGGGTGCTGGCATGCAAGCGCGCGAAATGAGCATGCATGCAATTATCGGCATGGGAGCCAAAAAAGATTAGCCACTGCTGTTTTATAAAATTGAATTGAAAAACCCCTGATCTTGCATTAATATTGCACGATACCAAGGACCTTCCAACTTGGCACGTTTAAGACTTGTGGACTTTGACTCCCAGAATTCCTGAGCAAACGTGACTGGAGGAGGAATTCTCGGAGTTGAAGTCCACAAGTCTTAAAAATGTCAAGTTGGAAGACCCCTGGATTCTATCATCTATCTATCTATCTATCTATCTATCTATCTATCTATCTATCTATCTATCTATCTATCTATCTATCTATCTCCTCATCCATCCATCCATCCATCATCTATCACAACAGTCTTCCAGCTCATCAAGTTCAAGACTTGTAGACTTCAACTCCCAGAATTCCTGAGCTAACGTGACTGTAGGAGGAATTCTGGGAGTTGAAGTCCACAAGTCTTAAAGATGTCAAGTTGGAAGACCCCTGGATTCTTTCTTTCTTTCTTTCTTTCTTTCTTTCTTTCTTTCTTTCTTTCTTTCTTTCTTTCTTTCTTTCTTTCTTTCTTTCTTTCTTTCTTTCTTTCTTTCTATCTATCTATCATCTCCTCATCCATCCATCCATCCATCCATCCATCATCTATCACAACGGTCTTCCAGCTCATCAAGTTTAAGACTTGTAGACTTCAACTCCCAGAATTCCTGAGCTAACGTGACTGGAGGAGGAATTCTGGGAGTTGAAGTCCACAAGTCTTAAAGATGTCAAGTTGGAAGACCCCTGGATTCTATCATCTATCTATCTATCTATCTATCTATCTATCTATCTATCTATCTATCTATCTATCATCTCCTCATCCATCCATCCATCCATCCATCCATCATCTATCACAACGGTCTTCCAGCTCATCAAGTTCAAGACATGTAGACTTCAACTCCCAGAATTCCTGAGCTAACGTGACTGTAGGAGGAATTCTGGGAGTTGAAGTCCACAAGTCTTAAAGATGTCAAGTTGGAAGACCCCTGGATTCTATCATCTATCTTTCTTTCTTTCTTTCTTTCTTTCTTTCTTTCTTTCTTTCTTTCTTTCTTTCTTTCTTTCTTTCTTTCTTTCTTTCTTTCTTTCTATCTATCTATCTATCTATCATCTCCTCATCCATCCATCCATCCATCCATCCATCATCTATCACAACGGTCTTCCAGCTCATCAAGTTTAAGACTTGTAGACTTCAACTCCCAGAATTCCTGAGCTAACGTGACTGGAGGAGGAATTCTGGGAGTTGAAGTCCACAAGTCTTAAAGATGTCAAGTTGGAAGACCCAGACACTATACAATAGAATTCAAAACAGCTACTGCCCTGGGGTAGAAGGTGTTTTTCAGCCTATTTGCCCTTGTTTTTATTATTCTGTACCACCTGCCAGATGGCAATAGTTCACCCCCACAAAAGATGAAATGGATCATTGAGAATGTTTGGAACTTAAGGCAGCGGAAGCAGAGGTGGTCTTCAGCAGGTTCTGACCAGTTCTGGAGAACCAGTAGCAGAAATTTTGAGTAGTTCGGAGAACTGGCAAACACCACCTCTGATTGGAGATTTTACAGTATCCTTCCCCTGTCACGCCCACCAAGTCAGGCCCACAGAACCAGTAGTAAAAAAAAAAAAAATTGAATCCTACCACTAAGCGGGAGCTATAAAGCTCTTCTCAAAAAAGGGAGAGGGCAACCCATGATCTTCTGGGCAATGACGTTAACCCTCTGGAGTGCTTTCCTATCTGCCCCCTATCTGCAATTGGCAAACCATACCCGGGTTATTAGATCTCTGTAGAGTTTTAAGAAGACACCTTAGTAAAATTATTATTTAACAACTCTCCCTCTCCCATCCACCCACCCACCCACTCCAAAAAACAGCAACAACTACTACACAGGGAGAACTATTGTGAGAAGTGATCTGAAGGCTTGGTGTTAAGGAAAAGAGGAGAAGTCAATGAGTGTGTAATGGAAATATTGATAGAGGTTCAATACAGTGGTAGCAATGCTGGCTACTCTGAGGTTGAGATGGATCTAACCTTTCTCCATCTCCTCTGATCTTCTTTCTCCTTTTCATCTTTCATACTCAGCACTTGAACTTGTGCTGCAGTGTTTGACTTCTTGCTTCTCTGGGGATTTCTTCTTCTTGGCTTCTTGGCTAGGTCTGATTGCCAAGTAAAATTGAACAGAACAGCAGAGTTTGATAGGTACAGATTAACTGAGCTGGAAGGAACCTTGCAGGTTATCTAGGCTGACCCCCCCCCCCACCCAGCAGTTAACCCTACACCATTTCTAACTAACTCCTTCTTCAAAACCTCCAGTGATGAAGCTCCCACAACTCTGAAAGCAACTTCTGTTCTGATGGATTGATTGTTCTCACTGTCAGGAAGTTTCTTCTTAATTCCAGGTTGAATCTCCCCTTGATCAGTTTCCATCCATTATTCCTTGTAAGGCCTTCAGGTACTTTGGAAAATAGTTTGACTCCTTCCTCTCTTTGGCAGCCTCTTAAATATTGGAAGGCTGCTGTCCTGTCTCCCCTGGTCCTTCTCTTCCCTAGACTAGCCATGTCCTGTTTCTGCAACCGTTCTTCGTATGTTTTAGCATCCAGTCTCCTAATCATCCTGGTTGCTCTTCTCTGTCCTCTTTCTAGAGTCTCAACATCTTTTTTGTAATGTGGTGAACAAAACTGGATGCAATACTCTAGGTGTGGTCTTACTAAGGCTTTATAGAGTTCGTATTAGTAACTCCCTTGATCTAGATTGTATCCCTCTTTTAATACAATTTAGGATTGCATAAACTTTTTTGGCTGCTGCTGCACACTGCTGGATCATATTTAGCTAGTTGTGCACTAAGACTCCAAGATCCTTCTCACAGTTACTGCTATTGAGCCTGGTTTCACCAAGTCTATATGTGTCTTTTGGGTTTTTCTTGCCTAAGTGTAGGACTTTACTTTTCTCTCCATTGAACTTCGTTTTGTTAGATAGGACCTAGTGTTCTAGTCTGTTAAGATCCATCTGGATCTTGAGCCTATCTTCTTGGGTGTTGTAGCTATTCCTGCCAGCTTTATATCATCTGCAAATTTGCTAAGTTCCCCTTCTATTCCCTCATCTAAGTTGTTAATGAAGATACTGAAGAGTCCTGGGCTTAAGACGGAAGCTTGTGGCACTCCACTGCTTCCTTTCCTCCATGGAGACTTAGACCCATTAAGGACTACTCGTTGAGATTTAACCTGGAAATAAGGAGAAACTTTCTGACAGTGAGAACAATCAACCCATGGAACAGAAATTGCCCTCGGAAGTTGTGGGAATCACTGGAGACCTTCAAGAAGAGATTGGACTTCCATTTGTCAGAAATGGTGTAGTAGGGTCTCCTGCTTGCGTGGGGGGTTGGACTAGATTATCTACAAGGTCCCTTCCAACTCTGATTATCTGTTATCTGAGTACAGTTTGTCAGCCAGTTACAAATCCATTTGATGGTTATGCTATCTATCCCACTTTTTTGCTTGTTGGAAGGGACCTTGGAGGTCTTCTAGTCCAACCCCCTGCTCAGTCAGGAACTCCTATACCATTTCAGATGAATGGTTGTCCAATCTCTTCTTGAAAGCCTCCATTGATGGAGCAGCCACAACTTCTGGAGGCAAGGAGTTCCACTGGTTAATTGTTCTCACTGTCAGGGCATTTCTCCTTAGTTCTAGGTTGCTTCCCTCCTTGATTAGTTTCCACCCATTGCTTCTTGTTACAAAGTCACTTTTTTTCAATACCGTGGTAGCTTCCAACGGTCGTAAAAGCAACTGCTGTAAGTTGAGCAACTCCCCGTATAAGACATTAGGCATGGGATGCCAAATTCACAACCATTTGTTAAATATGTGGCTTGTGGTAGGAGGCACGATTTGGCTGGACCAAATTTGACACTCGGAGAGAACACTAAGAAGCATTAAAAAGGGCCAAGAGGCAAGATTTTCTGTGAAGCAGGAAACCAATGATGAGTTTGATGTGCAGATGATGGATTGCCTCACTTAAGACCGAGCTACATCTCATTTTGGTATTCGAGAGGCTAAGTGGAAAAACCATCCAGGGATTAGAAGTTGCCATCTAATTTTAATTAATTAGTTAACTCTAATTTGTCATCAAGGAAACCTGAGACTTGTAATATACATGCAGAGCCAGTTTTGTCTAGGCAACAGGCTAGAAACAAGTGAATTTTAGGCAGTGAATTTAGGCATAGAAGGCAGCTGGCTGACTTTGGGCCAATTACCAGGAGACTGTGAGTTCTAGTCCTGCCTTAGGCACAAAAGCCAGCTGGGTGACTTTGGGCCAATCACCAGGAGACTGTGAGTTCTAGTCCCGCCTTAGGCACAAAAGCCAGCTGGGTGACTTTGGGCCAATCACCAGGAGACTGTGAGTTCTAGTCCCGCCTTAGGCACAAAAGCCAGCTGGGTGACTTTGGGCCAATCACCAGGAGACTGTGAGTTCTAGTCCCGCCTTAGGCACAAAAGCCAGCTGGGTGACTTTGGGCCAATCACCAGGAGACTGTGAGTTCTAGTCCCGCCTTAGGCACAAAAGCCAGCTGGGTGACTTTGGGCCAATCACCAGGAGACTGTGATTTCTAGTCCCGCCTTAGGCACAAAAGCCAGCTGGGTGACTTTGGGCCAATCATCAGGAGACTGTGAGTTCTAGTCCCGCCTTAGGCACAAAAGCCAGCTGGGTGACTTTGGGCCAATCATCAGGAGACTGTGAGTTCTAGTCCCGCCTTAGGCACAAAAGCCAGCTGGGTGACTTTGGGCCAATCATCAGGAGACTGTGAGTTCTAGTCCCGCCTTAGGCACAAAAGCCAGCTGGGTGACTTTGGGCCAATCATCAGGAGACTGTGAGTTCTAGTCCCGCCTTAGGCACAAAAGCCAGCTGGGTGACTTTGGGCCAATCATCAGGAGACTGTGAGTTCTAGTCCCGCCTTAGGCACAAAAGCCAGCTGGGTGACTTTGGGCCAATCACCAGGAGACTGTGAGTTCTAGTCCTGCCTTAGGCACAAAAGCCAGCTGGGTGACTTTGGGCCAATCACCAGGGGATGGTGAGTTCTAGCTTCCCCTGAGATATGAAAGCCTTGTTGAGCTATTTATAAAGGCAGGATACAAATCTAACAAATAAGTAATATGGATGGGAAAAGTCACAGCTTGCTAAAAACATTGGGAAAGGATTCTGATTTAATTTATTTTAAAACTCTATTCTGCTTTTCCTCCACAGAAGATTGAATAATAGATTTGGAAGAGACTTTGGACTTCTAGTCCATCCTTCTGTTCAAGCAAGAAACCCTGTATCATTTCAGACAAGGGGCTGTCCAGTCTCTTCTTCCAAGACCTCCAGTGATGGAGCACCCATAAATTCTGAAGGCAACTTCCGTTCTACTGTTTAATTATCCTCACCATTAGGAATTTTCTCTGTAGTTCTAGGTTGCTTCTGTCCTTGCTTAATTTCCATCCATTGCTTTTAGCCTTGCCTTCTGGTGCTTTAGAAAACAGTTTGACCCCATTGCCTCTGTAGGAGCCCCTCAAATATTGGAAGACTGCTATCATGTCATCTTTAGTCCTTCTTCTCTCTAAACTAGGCACACCTAATTCTTGTAACCATTCTTCATATGTGGTCGCTTCATCAATGGACATTTTTACGAAGAGACTGGACAGTCACTTGTCTGAAATGGATAGGTTCTCTTGCTTGGGTAGAGTTCTGGACTAGATGATCTTCCAACTCTAACTCTCTTTTAATTCTAAGTCTTGCCTCCACCCCTCTATTCATTCTTGTTGCATGGAATGGAATAGAACAGAACAGAACAGAATAGAATAGAATAATGGAATGAAGAATAGAATAGAATAAAATATAGAATAGAATAATGAAATGAAGAATAGAATAGAATAAAATATAGAATAGAATAATGAAATGAAGAATAGAATAGAATAGAGTAGAATATAGAATAGAATAATGGAATGAAGAATAGAATAGAATAGAATAGAATAGAATAGAATAGAATAGAATAGAATAGAATAATGAAATGAAGAATAGAATAGAATAGAATAGAATAAAATATAGAATAGAATAATGAAATGAAGAATAGAATAGAATAGAATAGAGTAGAGTAGAGTAGAGTTGAATAGAATAGAAATACAGGAATAGAATAGAATAGAATAGAATAGAATAGAATAGAATAGAATAGAATAATGGAATGAAGAATAGAATAGAATAGACTAGAAAAGAAAAGAATAGAATAGAATAGTATAGAATAAAATATAGAATAGAATAATGAAATGAAGAATAGAATAGAATAGAATAGAATAGAATAGAATAGAGTAGAGTTGAATAGAATAGAAATACAGGAATAGAATAGAATAGAATAGAATATAGAATAGAATAATGGAACGAAGAATAGACTAGACTAGACTAGAATAGAATAGAATAGTATAGAATAAAATATAGAATAGAATAATGAAATGAAGAATAGAATAGAATAGAATAGAATAGAATAGAATAGAATAGAATAGAATAGAATCAGAGGTAGTATTCAAACGGTTCTGACCAGTTCTGGCAGACCAGTAGCAAAAATTTTGACTGGTTCAGAGAACTGGCAAATACCATCTCTGGATGGCTCCGCCCACCTGCCCCTGCTCTTACCTGTCCTATATTCTGTTTTTTATTAGCTCAGCTGATTTGCGTGGCAGAGAAGATAGCCGCACCTCAGCTGAGCTGCGGTTAACCAGCATAGTTAACCATAGCATAGTTAACCATAGCATAGTTAACAGCATAGTTAACCATCATTGAAAAGAGGGTGGTCTCTGAGCCCTGCACATGTGAGAGAGATATGTGTGTTAGCTGTGCCTGCCCAGTTCATCAGCATTGATACAGAGGGCAAGTGTTTGAGCCCTGCACAAGCACGCATGCACGCATGAAGCGAGCTCTCCAAACTGGTATGAACATTTTTTGAAACCCACCACAATAGAATGGAATGGAATGGAATGGAATGGGACGGGACGGGACAGGACAGGACAGGACAGGAGAGGATAGGACAGGACCAGCCTGATGGGGATGGAAGTGAACAGAACAGAACTGGATAGAACAGAACGGAATGGAATAAGAGTTAGAATAAAATTTGGAGTCCTTCTAGTCCAACTCCCTGCCTGGTCAAGAAACCCTACAGCATTTCAGACAAATGATTATCCAATCTCTTCTCTGTCCTCTTTCCAGAGTCTCAGCAGACAGAAGGCTCCCAATTCCTCTCCCAACAGTGTCCCTGTAAGGTAGCTTGAGCTGAATAACAGGGGAATAAAAGATGCGAAGTCACCCAGTGACATTACTGGCTGAACCAGCCTTGAATCTGGTCCTAGAACTAGAAACATCTCAATTCAGCCCTCTAAATCCTTTCCTGTCTTAAGGCTGAGCATCCAACACACACAAAAAATTCCAGGATTTTTAAAAAAAATGTCTTCCCCCCCCCTCTTCCCTTCTTACTAAGCGAACTTCCATTCCTCCCTGGGACTCTCTCTGTTTTCTTTGCTCTCCTCTAATTTTATTATTATTTCCCCCCCCTCTTTCATCCCATAAGCGCTTGGATTTTTCTTTTTTTTCTCCCTGTTTTCGGGGTAATAGAAGAAGCAGCTTTTATTTGTATAAAACCGCAGCTGCTTTTATTTAGTTTTATGGATTTAATGTATTTAGATGTTCCAAAGGAAGCTTCGAGCTGATGGTATTATCCAGCCATTTGCTGCTTCGTGCGTCTTTTAATGAGGAGACTTATCTGATTCGGAGAGTCTAATATTGACGGCAATATTAATTCTCCATTCCTTTGTCTTTGGCTTCCAGATTTTAATTTGTAGAGGGGATTCTTTCGAGAGTCATGGGTGTTTTTCCCCTTCCTCTCTGCAGACCTCATAATGTTTTTTTTTTAAATTTTTTGATTTCTTTAATTGTATTTATCGATCTTCCACCATTATTATTTTTACAAATAACCCAAGGGAGCAAACACACAACAGCACACTTTCCTCCTTCATTTTTTTTCCCCCAAACAACCCTGCGAGGTAGGTTGGGCTCAGAGCGATAGCCTGGCCCAAAGTCACCTAGCTGGCTTTCGTGCCTAAGGCAAAACTAGAACTCACTGTCTCCTGATGAGTGGCTCAAAGACACTGAGCCACCTTTCATGCCTAAAGCAAAACTAGAACTCACTGTCTCCTGATGAGTGGCTCAAAGACACTGAGCCACCTTTCATGCCTAAAGCAAAACTAGAACTCACTGTCTCCTGATGATTGGCCCAAAGACACCCAGCCAACTGTCACGCCTAAGGCAAAACTAGAACTCACTGTCTCCTGGTGATTAGCTCAAAGACACCCAGTTGGCTTTTGTGCCAGAAGTGGAACAAGAACTCACCATCTTTGGTGACTAATCTAAAGTCACCTAGCCAACTTTCATGCCTAAGACAAGAACTAGAATTCACTATCTTGTGGCAATCGGACCAAAGGCACCCAGTCAGTTTTTGTCCCAGAAGTGGAAGAAGGACTCACATTCTCCTGGTGACTAACCCAAAGTCGCTAGCCATATTTAAGGTGGGACAAAAACTCACCATCTCCTGAAGATTGGTCCAAAGTCCCCTTAGTTCTAGGTTGGATCTCTCTTTAATGATGTTCCACCCATTACTTCTTGTCCTGCCCTGAGTTGCTTTGGAGAGTAAGTCAATCCCCTCTTCTTTATGACTGTCCCTCAAGTGCTGGAAAACTACCATCACATTGCCCAGAGGCCTTTTCTTTGTTAGACTAGACACACCTCAATTGTTCATCATATGGTTTAACCTCCAGACTGCTGATCATCTGTTTTGCTCTTCTCTGCACTCTTTCTATGGTCTTAACATCTTTGCAAGGACAGGCTACAATTATTAGATTCCCAACAAGAATTTATCATGAAGAACTTGGAAAAGTCACAGCACACCTGGTTAGAAAGGTAAGAATCATAAGGAACTTTACCATAAAAGTCAATGAGTTGCTTACTCATGGAAAACTCAGTTCTTCTTTCACGATATTAGAAAAATCCATACTTGAGAACATATAGATAAATATGTATGGCGATTCTCAGTCAACCAGGTTCATGATTGTCCCAAAGATGTTTTTTTTCCAAGCGGCAACTGGACTTTCTTGTTTTTCTTTGAAGACATTTTGCTTCTGAGCTGAAAAAGAGCTGAAGAAGCTTCTTGGATGAAAAGGGAAACATCTTCAAAGAAAAAACCAGAAAGTCCATCAGAACAACTAGACACAAGGACAGTTTTTTCCCCATGCCATCACTCTGCCAAACAACTCATTCCCACAACACCGTCAAGTTATGTAATAAGGCTGAATCACTATTCTTCTTCTCATATTTCTTATTATCTATTACCTTTTCTACTTATGACTATAACTTTGTTGTTTGCATCTTTACGATTTATATTGTTTTATTTCGTTCCCTAGTATGACTTATGCTGATTGCTTATTTAGTATCCTATGACTATCACTATATATATTTTCTGATTTATGATGAATGTATGTATCATCATGATTTATCACTTACAGCTTTTACGTACACTGAGAGCGTATGTACCAAAGACAAATTGCTTGTGTGTCCAATCACACTTGGCCAATAAAGAGTTGAGTTGAGTTGAGTTGAGTTGAGTTGAGTTGAGTTGAGTTCTATTCTATTCTATTCTATTCTATTCTATTCTATTCTGTTCTGTTCTGTTCTGTTCTGTTCTGTTCTGTTCTGTTCTATTCTACTCTACTCTCAAAAAAAGCACCTTTGGGACATAGTTGAGAATGTTCTCCTCCAAACATGCGCGCGTACACACACACACACACACACACAAATAAAACCACTAGGTGTTAATAACAGAACCAGGAATCACCAGTGATGAGGGACCCTCTCAAATTGCAGGTCACCCTTAATAACCACAAAACAGAGATTCAAAAGCCTCAAAACTTTGCAAGAACAAATTAATTTTCCAGGACAAACTTGTAGAATTTTTTTGTCTCCTGGCCTCCAAAAGAAGCTGGTCAAAAGTTATTTGAATTAACACTGTGTGACTCTCTGCCTGCATCTGTCTTTCTTTTTCTTTCTCTTTGTCTCTCTTTCTCTCTCTCTATCTCAAAAGAAGGGCTTACAGAACTGAGACATTGATTGTACGTGCATCTGTGTGGGTGCACACTCCAAGGGAATTGCTAATTTTCTTTTTTTTAAAAAAATTCAGATAACAGAAAATCAGAGTTGGAAGGGACCTTGTAGATAATCTAGTCCAACCCCACACCCAGGCAGGAGACCCTACACCATTTCTGACAAATGGCAGTCCAGTCTCTTCTTGAAAGTCTCAAGTGATGAAGCTCCCACAACTTCTGAGGGCAACTTCTCTTCCATGGGTTGATTGTTCTCAATGTCAGAAAGTTTCTCCTTATTTCCAGGTTGAATCTCTCCTTGATCAGTTTCCATCCATTATTCCTTGTCTGGCCTACAGGAGCTTTAGAAAATTGCTTGACTCCTCCCTCCTCTCTGGGGCAGCCCCTCAAATATTGGAAGGCTGCTCGCCTGTCTCCCCTGGTCCTTCTCTTTACTAGACTAGCCAAGCCCAGTTCCTGCAACCGTTTGTTGTATGTTTTAGCCTCCAGCCCCGTAATCATCCTGGTTGCTCTTCTCTGTACATTTTCTAGAGTCTCAACATCTTTTTTATAATCTTTTTTACTGGATGCAGTACTCTAGGCGTGGTCTTACTAAGGCTTTACAGAGTGGTATTAGTACCTCCCTTGATCTTGATTGTATCCCTCTGTTAATACAATTTAGGATTGCATTAGCTTTTTTGGCTGCTGCTGCACACTGCTGGCTCATATTTAGCTGGATGTCCAGCTAAATAGTTCAACTCTGATCAACAAATATCCTCTTCTATTGAAAACCTCTTCTATTTCCAACTTCTGGACATTTTATTCCTTAATTAGTTGGGTTATTTTTTCTCCACATCAGCCTATTATCTCCTCTCCATCTTTTACTGTCCCTATCCTTCAGCATACTTCGAGTTTGTCTCTTGAATGCCCTTTCGTTCTGCAACGTTGGCAGCCTAGTAAAATACGAGCTTTCTTCTTCCCCTCTTCCCAATTTCTCCCCATCAGAGATTTTCGCCCCTTTTCAACCAGGTTCTTTAAACAAAAGTAGCCTTAAAATTCACAAACATGCTCAAGTTCAGGAACAAGCTGACTATCATGGTCTTATCATCCCAAAACAGCATGGCTATCTCAATATAACCAGGATAAAGTAATGTGTCTCCCCAAAACCTTAAGCAAGGTAAAAAATTATTAAGATATATTGTGGTTAGCCGGCAGCAGATGTGGATGGCTGTGAAGAGTGAGGACTCAGATGAGGGGCCAGGACCATTAGGGAGTGGACTGCTGCCTTCAGAGATTGTGGGGGTTGGCAGCAGCGATGAGGAGGTTCCCAAGGAGCCTGTGCCAAGTGCACATGCATGAAGGATTGTTTGCAGGAAAGAGCAGCTGCAACAGCACGGGTGACTCAGGAGTAAGGCTGCAAGATAATGGCTCCTCCTTCAAGAAGATAAAAGCCAGCTGTGAAAGGAACGTACTTTGCAGAAGGCAAAAACGTTTTGAAACTCCAGCCTCGTGGACATTCCAGTATCCTGAGTTTGTATTTGAAGATTCTTATTTTGCAAATTATTTCTTGTCTGTTATCTTTTGGCAAGTCTTGCACAGTTTGGCAAGGCTTGTGCTTATCACAGCTAATTATTTTGTAAAAGCTTTACAAGGTTTCTGTTCCTTTTGGATTGTGCTTGGTTTGTTGGTAAAAGGGTCAGAACAAGATATTAGGCAGGGAAGGAGTATACAGTAGATATCCCAGTTCATTTAGTGACCATTCAAAGTTAAAATGTCCCACGGGGGCAAGAAAGAGAAAAACGGGGAGAAACAAGTGTCTCACTTAACAGCGGAAACGCTGGGCTCCCCTTGTGGCTCTAAATTGAGGATGGCCTGTGTATTACTCCTCCTTACAGGAAGGAGAAGAAGAAGAAAAATTTCTAACCCTACTGGTTTGCTCCTTTTGCCACCAAGTAAATGGAGATTTAATAGACCCGAGTTAAATCCCTTCGATGTACCGCAAGGTCAGGGGTCAGCATGAGTTAATCATTAATTAACACACTGATGGCTCTGTGCTATCAATCAGGTTGTGTTTACACACAGGGACCAAAGCAGCCCCTTGACATTTAAGGCAGGAGGGCGGTTGCTTGGATTGAACTACAAGCTTGCAATGTCCTTTTTTCCTCCCTCCGACTTTGATGGCAAGCCGAGATCATAATAACACTAATACCACTCTATAAAGCCTTAGTAAGACCACACCTAGAGTACTGCATCCAGTTTTGGTCACCACACTATAAGAAAAGATGTTGAGACTCTAGAAAAAGTGCAGAGAAGAACAACCAGGATGATGAGGGGACTGGAGACTAAAACATACGATGAACGTTTGCAGGAACTGGGCCTGGCTAGTCTAGTGAAGAGAAGGACCAGGGGAGACAGGAGAGCATCTTCCAATATTTGAGAGGCTGCCCCAAAGAAGAGGAAGTCAGCTGTTTTCCAAGGCACCTGAAGGCCAGGCAAAGAATAATGGATGGAAACTGATCAAGGACAGATTCAACCTGGAAATAAGGAGGAATTTCCTGACTGTGAGAAATAGAATGGAATGGAATAGAATAGAACAGAGGATAAGATAGGATAGGATAGGATAGGATAGGATAGGATAGGATAGGATAGGATAGGATAGGATAGGATAGGAGCTTTATTGTCACTTTGAATGCACACTAATCATATACATTAAAGTGAAATTTTGTTGCATACAGCTCTCAAAGTGTTACTAGCTCCAATATACACTACATAATACAACAGAATAAATAAATAATACAGATAAATACAGAATTATGCATATACCACATATATATATTGTGTGTGTGTGTGTGTGTGCACGCACACACACGTACACATATGCCACATCCAATTAACCAATGGAACAGAAGTTGCCTTCAGAAGTTCATCATTGGAAGTTTCAAAGAAGACATTGAACTGCCATCTTTCGGAAATGGTGTAGAATCTCCCGCTTGGATGACTCTTCCAACTCAGTTAATCTGTATATCTGTAAACCCTCCGACTTTGGTAGCAAGCCGAGATCACTTTCTCCCTTTGCCTCCCTAGCAAGGCTATCAAGAAAAAGAAAAAAAAAACCTCACTTCCTCTCCCAAGAGAAACCCCACTAGGTTTTCCCCTGCGCAGAACCGTCTTCCTCCAGAGCAGCAATAAATAAATATCTCCTTTTAAAAAAGGAAGAAGCAGCATAAAATGGCATTTTAGTGGAACCCGAGCTTCAGTGAGCATCCGTGAGCAAGCAAAATTTGATCTCTTGTTACGCTGCAGAAAAAAAAAAATAGTTGCAGGGAATTAATGCATAATTGAAGCCAGCAGATAATGAACTCTGGGGTGGTCTTTGTTTTCTCCATACACACCCCGAAGGGGGAAAAAAACCTCACAAAAATCACATAAAGGAGGTTTTATTGCTAAAAATATCCTGCTGCCAACATCAGAGAAAATGAAAATGCACAGAAATAACAATGGACTCTACACTTTCCAGATGGATCAGTTCTGGGTTTATTTCTAGACTTGCCCAAGGATGATATCCCGGCTCAATATTATTATTATTATTATTATTATTATTATTATTATTATTATTATTATTATTATTATTATTATTATTATTATTATTCCTCTGCTCCTTTCCTTTCAGACATCTCTGAATGGAGAGAGGGCTCTTTGAACTTTTCCAACAAGGTATTCCAACGAGTTGCAGGGTGAAGGTATTTCTGTAACAAAGTCAGTTAGCTTTATTACTGAAAGGATGCATTAAAAGGGGTCTATACACCGAAGACCTTCAGCTCCAGCTGGAAAGACAAAAATAGTTGTAAATAATAATTGAATGAGGAGCAGACTGTGCTCTGAAGGTCAGGATCCTGCAGTGTGGCATTGGGGAGCCTCGGTGGTCTCTGTGCTTGGTTGTCTTCTTGTAGAGGTTTCATTACCCAACTAGCTAACCTCATCAGTGCTTGAGGGTAGGAGGGTTTGTGGAGAGAAGAAGGAGGAGAAGGATTGTGGGGTCCTTGATCTCCTTGACCCTGGTTTTTTTTTCTTACAGATGTGTTATTAGTCAGCTAAGTAACATCATTAATGTTAGAAGGGAGTGGAGTTTGCGAAGAAAAGGAAGAGGAAGATGTTGTGGTTGTTGTGAAGGACTGTGGGAACCTTGGTGCTCTCTAAGTTTGGTGGTTTTCTTGCAGATGTTTCACTACCCAACTAGGTAACATCATCAGAGCTAAAAGGAAGTGGAATTTGTGGAGAAGAGGAGGAGGAGGAGGAGGAGGAGGAGGAGGAGGAGGAGGAGGAGGAGGAGGAGGAGGAGGAGGAGGAGGAGGAGGAAGACTGTGGGGTCTTTAGTGCTCTCTAAGTTTGGTGATTTTCTTGCAGATGTTTCACTACCCAACTAGGTAACATCATCAGAGCTAAAAGGAAGTGGAATTTGTGGAGAAGAGGAGGAGGAGGAGGAGGAGGAGGAGGAGGAGGAGGAGGAGGAGGAGGAGGAGGAGGAGGAGGAGGAGGAGGAAGACTGTGGGGTCTTTAGTGCTCTCTAAGTTTGGTGATTTTCTTGCAGATGTTTCACTACCCAACTAGGTAACATCATCAGAGCTAAAAGGAAGTGGAATTTGTGGAGAAGAGGAGGAGGAGGAGGAGGAAGACTGTGGGGTCCTTGGTGCTGAGTTTGGTGGTTTTCTTGCAGACATTGCATTATTTAACTAGGTAACATCATCAGTGTTAGGAGGGAGGAGGGCTTGTGGAGAGGAGAAAAAGGACTATGGGGTCCTGGATATTCTCTGAACTTGGTGGTTTACTTGCAGATGTTTCATGACCCAACTAGGTAGCATCATCAGTGTTAGAAGGGTGTGGGGTTTGTGGAGAGGAAAGGAGGGAGGAGGAGGTGACCAAAAGTGGATGCAGTGTTCCAGGTGTGGCCTTACTAAGGGTTTATAAAGCAGTACTAAAATCTAATCAGGTTGTTTGCTGGACTGAAACTCGAGGTGAGGTTGACCTGTTTCAAATCTTCTTCCCACATGCAGTGAGGTGGGGAGGGGGGGGAGATCTGTGGCTGATGAGAAACTGGGGTGGTTTCCTCCACCTGATACATCGCAGCCAGCAATAATTGCTTGCAAATGGTCTTCATGTTAATGTGCAGCTGTGCAAAACTGTGCAAATTAGGTGAAGGGGGCATCAAAGAGTACAAAATGGAGTTAAACACTCTCCTTGTTCATTCAGAGGAATATTTTTTCCCATTCCCTAATGATATTCAGGAAGGGGCTTCTCCAGGCTATTTTATTCACTGGCGGCACCATCAATAAAATGTAATAAATCGTCCATTCACGTTCCCTGCACACAGAACTTCTGTGCCAAGTTTTATGGTTTTCAGGGTAATGGGGAATGGCATATATCCCACTTCTCTACACACAATGAATCTTGCCGGCCTAGTGTGTGTATAAATGAGGTGTAAAGCTGCAAGTTTAGTATGCATAAACAGGAAGAGTAAATGCTGTTTCTTTGGAGGACACATGAGCTAGCCAGCAATAGATTCTAACAGATAGCCAACCTACCTTCTCTTCTCTTCCCTTCCCCCCCCCCCTCCTCCTCCTCCTCCTCCTCCTCCTCCTCCTCCTCCTCCTCCTCCTCCTCCTCCTCCTCCTCCATCATCACATCTCAATTTCAATCCTATGTCGGTCTAGCCACTCTATGTATCTGCTGAAATGAGTTGTAGCTCACCCAAGCTGATAACTTTCAATAAAATGGCTAGTTGGTAAAGTTGCCCTGAGATTTCTGATTCTTGAAAAGATAAGCAATGTTAGAGCTGGTAAGTATTTGTATGGAGGTAACCAGTATGGGATGCCAGGGTGGTAAACCAGGCCAAAAATAATTGGAGGAGGAAGAAGAGGAAGAGGAGGAAGAGGAGGAGGAAGAGGAAGGAGGAGGAGGAGGAGGAGGAGGAGGAGAAGAAAAAGAAGAAGAAGAAGAAGAAGAAGAAGAAGAAGAAGAAGAAGAAGAAGAAGAAGAAGAGGAGGAGGAGGAGGAGGAGGAAGAAGAAGAAAAAAAGAAAGGGGGAGGGGGAGGGGGAGGGGAAGAGGAGGAGGAGGAGGAGAAGAAGAAGAAGAAGAAGAAGAAGAAGAAGAAGAAGAAGAAGAAGAAGAAGAAGAAGAAGAAGAAGAAGAAGAAGAAGAAGAAGAAGAAGAAGAAATGGGAGAGAAGGAAAAAGAAGAGAGGAATGGGGAGGAGGAGAATGGGAGATGGAAAAGGAGAAGAAGAATGGCATGGAGAGGAGGAGAAAGAAGCAGCAGCAACTGATGGGAAAAAAGTAACTTCCATATTATTCCTAAGAAAGCATGAATTTGACTTTGAAGTCACTTGGAATCAAGTCCACCCAATGGATGCTTTGCTATTAAATTCTGCACAATGTTTCATTTCTCTTTGCAGAGCAACAGCTGAAAGTAGCTTCTTGCTCTGGTGGGATTGCAGAATAAGAAACCAGTGACTAAGTCCCTTCAATTCCTTTCTACCAGTTCAATTCCACATCTTGTTTCCCAAGGCCCACCAAACCCAGGAGATACCCCCCCCCAAAAAAACCCGAACCCCTAAATTTAGCCCCAACCCTCTCTTTTTTGAATGCCCCAAGGATCAACTCTGATGATGCATGACTTTTCCCGCTCCAAGCCAGCTCCCACCAGCCCCAAGAAGAGCCAGGAAGCTTCTGTAGTTTTTATCTCCTCTTTGCAGAACTGAAGATGAAAGAAACCCAATGGCCCACTTAGTTCTCCGATCACGATGGAGCCCCCCACCCCCGCTAAAGAGCACTAAATCCGACAAAATAATTCCTTGCCACAGCTGTAAGAAAAATCTTTAAGCCCCTCAAGTAGCAGAATGTTGACAAGGGGCGATAGCAGTCTTCTGGCATTTATCCTGCTCGTTTTTCTCTGAGCCCCTTGGATAGGGTTGACTTGAAATCTGCCAGCCTTGCAATGATGCTCTTGCTAAAAAAAATTCCCCCCTTTTTTTTCTTTGTGGCACACTTAGTCACACAACGCTATCAGGGTTAAGAGAAGGCTGCAAAATCAGGCTTGTTTCCTTTGCTAAGAGGAGAATCTTTGTGTGTGTGTGTGTGTTTGTGTGTTTGTGCATGTTGTCAACTCATAAAATATTTCTCTGGTCTTTTAGAGTTGCCATTAGAAAGGGAGGGGGAAGCAGAACCGAAACTGCATTCCATAAATGTTTTCAAAGATAGTAACCAGGTGACTGAAGTTTCTGCAGCAAAATTCTAACTGGAGAGCCTGATGGATGATTCTGGGCTATGGAGGTGTCCCGTTGGAGAATATAAATTAGGATACACCCAGAGGGGTGGGGGGAAAACCAAGGTCAAGGGTGACAATGAATTATGTGTCTGAAAGTCAGCTACACCCAGGTAGCACCAGCATGTTTACTCCTAATAAATCTTCCTTAAGCTTTGAAAATCCACCTAGAGACTCATGATTTAAATGGGGGAAACTACCAGAGCCCTGATATGTGTGATCTGTCAAAAAAGCCTCCAAAATCCTAATCTGCATTAACAGTAGGATAGAATCAAGATCAGATGAGCTCTTGATACTGCTTTATAATGCCTTAGTAAGACCATAATAGGAATATTGGATCCAGTTTTGGTTGCCATGATATAAAAAGAAGATGTTGAGACTCTGGAAAGAGTTCAGAGAAGAGCAACCAAGTGTCAACTCGTAAAGCATTCCTATGTCGAGTTGCCATAAACAGGGGAGGGGAAAAACCAGAAGTATAGTCCACACTTATCTTACAAAGATAAATCATGTGTGGCAGATTTGGCTTCATAGGGGTCAATATTGACATGTTGTTCCTAATAAATCTTTTTGATTCTTTTGAAGATTGGCTCGAGGCTCATGATTTAATTAGAGAAACCTCTGGAACCCTGACACCAAGAGGATTAGAGGGCTGGAGGCTAAAACATATAAAAAATGGTTGCTGGAATTGGGTGTATTTAGTTTAAAGAAAAGAAGGACGAGGGATGACATGATAACAATCTTCCAATATCTAAGGGGTTTCCATAAAGAAGAGAGAGTCAACCTTTTCTTCAAAGCACCTGAAGGCAGGACAAGAAACATCGGATGGAAACTGAACAAGGAGAGAAGCAACCTAGAACCAAGAAGGAATTTCTTGACGTTGAGAACAATTAACCAGTGGAAGAGCTTGCCTCCAGAAGTTCTGATGCTCCATCACTGGAAGTTTTAAGAAGGCATTGAGCAACTACTTGTCTGAAATGTTTTAGGGCTTCCTGACTGAGCAGGGAGTTGGACTAGAAGACCTCCAAGGTTCCTTCTTGCAGAATAGGAAAAAATGGGATTTTTTTTTTTTTTAACTGGTCAAATACTGAAATTCTACCTTCTATGGCTCGTAGGTTAGAATGCAGGCCAACTTTGACTTGCAATCGTTCAGCAATCAATCCAAGATACAACAGCACTAAAAAAGGGAGGGCTTCCCACCAACTGTTACAACTGTTGCAGCAGCCACAAGGTCATGAGGTCTTAATAAAAAGAATAAAGGGGCCTTGGAAGTCCTCTAGTCCAATCCCCTGGCTCAAGCAGGAGACACTATACCATTCTGGACAAAGGTTATCTATCCAGTGTCTTCTTAAAAACCTCCAGTGTTGGAGCACCCACAACTTCTGAAGGCAGGTGTTTACAGAATGACTACTATTGTGAGACAACCCAGGAGCACCACACAGCACGCAGAGACTTTGTCTTTTAACAGTGGTTTATATACAAGACAACTATATCCATAAATATGCATGGTAGGCAAGCAATCAGTCTTCATTACTCTGCATGGAGAACAACAATGGAGATACATAAGGAGAGAGAGATACTCCCTCTCAAGACTGCCCTTATATAGTCAGCTTCTTAAAGTGGCAATAACTCTGCTGACCCAACCTCAGTCTTAAAGCAGCAATAACCATGCTGACTCATCCTCATTGCATCAGCCTTACAACAGCCGGTCAGCTATTAAGTCTCAATACCTTAACAGTTGCATTGGTTAATTGTCCTCACGGTTAGAAAGTTTCTCTTTAATTCCAGGTTGCTTCTCTCCTTGATTAGTTTCCACCCATTGTTTCTTGTCTTGCCTTCAGGTACCTTGGAGAATAGCTCGACTTCCTCTTCTTTGAGGTAGGCCCTTCCAATACTGGAATACTGCTCTCATGTCTCCCCTAATCCTTCTTTTCTCCAGACTAGCCTTTCTCAATGCAGAGGCTGAAAAACACCCTGAGCAAAGGCTATATACCAAATGCACTTCAGGTACACAGGCTTCATCAAGTGACAAGATTTTTGCAACCGTAATCCCCACCTGTCACATTAAGAGACTGCCTTTCAATTCTTTCAGGAGCACATTGGATTTCCTGGCTC